>OX155952.1:34483787-34762787 GCA_944548615.1 Micropterix aruncella
TTTGTTTCATTCTACATTGATTTATTTTCTTATTTCTTTCAGATTTTGGCTGAAACAAAGTGAATTTTATTTCAAATCGAATGGAATGTATTTTAATGCAGTGCTCTATGATGCACAATGTTCCTCGTTTTGATTTGGAGAAATTTATGATTCGCAGAAAAAAAGATTTGCAGAAATGTATGTTCTGCATTTTGCGCCGGCAACAGCGAACTCAGCTTATGGAAAAATTGTCTTCGAATTTTCTGGCATTAAGAATGTTTCATCGAAGTAATCATTAATTGATTCATTTGTAAATAAGTGTGCAGCAATTACATTTACTGTGGGCATAAAATTGTCGCGAACAATATGTGTTGCACCAAATGAAGTCATTTGGAAGCAATTATTGTAATATTGTATGTACGACAAATGCTTAGAATCTGGTGCATTTCCAGACACTAACTAGCCTAATGGTTCAAATGGTGTAACCAATGGTGTCAATCTTATTTTACCCCCTGAGCAACACAGACCGAGTGCTTCGGCATTGCAATATTGGCACAAATGGTCTATTTCTCCAATTTACACGCATTCATAATCGCTGTATTGTATCGCCAGATCGTAATAGAATGAATCTCTGTATGTGTTATGTCTCAAATTCAATCGTCTTCGCACTGCTACATTACGGATCCGTGCAACTTCATTCAATTCTTGGCGATGGTCATCGCTTTCAGTTGCTCGAACCTCTCTTTGTAGTCTTGCTCGAGCGGTCACCTTGCTGAGATTGAAGCTTCTATGCAAGGGCAAAACTGTGAAAAATGATTGCGAAACCTGGAAAAACAATCACCATTTAGACAAATTACACAAATTGAGTTAATTTCGGTTGATTTAATTGAAAAATTCGTGAAATTCAACATAGCTGTCAAGTGTCAGTTTTCGCGTCGTGCCGCCATCTTGATTTTCGAATTTTCGTATTTGTATTCTTGTCAAACAACACCATCTATGATCAAGCTCGGTACTAAAATGATTTTCGGTTTTTTACGTTTTTCTCACTTTTCCGAAATATTTTCTGTTTTTTTTTTTAAATCTGTAATATGACCGAAGTGATTATGAGCAAAACAAAAAAAGAATCATCAAAATCGGGCCAGGCGCTCGTGAGTTATTAGGTAACATATTTAAAACCCGAGTCATTTTTATTATTTTATTGTAAATGTCAATTTTTACAAATATGATAAAAAGCGAACGAGAGCGAACCATTCACTGCGGTACAAAGAATGACAACTTATCTGCCAAATGAGGCCTATCAATGTTGTTTATTATTCTTATTAATAATTAATGTATTAAGTGTATGACCTAATTTTTACAGATTTTTTCTTCGAGCTTAAAGTTATATATAAAAGAAATTTTATATATTATTATATATTTGAAAGGAGCGGAAGTAAGGTTTCAGACACTGAACGACAAGTCTACTTGAGTTACATAACCTCTCAGAATAGCAGAGTTTACAATGGCAATTAATAAACTGCACATTCGGCACTGCACTGCACTTAAACCAATTCCAACAAGGGAAAAATACTTCTAAAGCACGGGAATCAATGTGTAGTATTCTTGGTGCCGACGTTATGTCCTAGGAAACCTGTAATTATTGGTAAAACGCTTTAAAAGTGGTGATTTTGATCTTAGTGGCCATCCGCGCCCCGGACAGTCTCGAAAGTTTGATGATCCGGAATTGCAAGCTCTACTGGATGGAGACTCAACGCAAGCGCAACAAGAGCTTGCTGCTCAGTTAGGAGTCACCCAAATAGCTATTGTCAAGGATTAGCACCAAATAGGAAAACATCAAAAGCTTGAACGTTGAGTCTCACGTGTGTTGACCGAACACAACCTAGGTCGACTTATGAACAATGCCTTTTACTGCTTGCCTGGCAACAAAAAATACTTCTTGTGGCAATTTGTCACGGGTGATTAAACGTATCTTTTTTACGAGAATACCAAACGTAAAAATTCGTGGGTAGACCCCGGGAACCTCAGTACATCGACGCCAAATCAAGACGTCCTTTTGAAAAATCTTGATCTGTGTATCTGGTGAGACGCGAAGGGTGTACATTATTAAGTACTCATAGAAACTGGTCATATGGTGACTCCTGAACGCTACAGCTGACAATTGAATAAACTGAGCGGATAACTTGATCAGAAAAGTCTTACTGGGCAAGAAAGCAGGCAAGTCATATTGCTGAATGGCAATGCTCGACCTCAACTTTCTCGCGCGACTCAGATGGGATGAGAATTTCTCCTACACGCGGCAAATTGACGAGACTTGACCCCATCCGACTAACATTTGTTCCGGTGAATAGAGCGCGGCTAAGTAGATACACAGTTCAAAACGGTGTACGATATGCTTAAATTCGTCGATGATTTTAATGCCTCGAAGCCTGAATGTTTCTTTCGCGACGAAATTCGTATGTTACCTGAGAGATGGCGCGAAGTCATAGAACACGATGGACATAATTTCCATGGTTAAATTCGTTGTTCTCTTTTTTGTGTTAAGTACATTTTCTGAAAAGTCATACACTTAATAGTTGTTAGAGCAATATTTGTGTACCAATTATTCTAAATAAATAAATAAACAAACAGAGACTAAATGTAAGTTAAGTATTATCCAAAGCATTGACTTAACAATGGAAAGGTTATGAAAGCGTGGGTTTAAATACGTGACAACCCTGCGTAATACACGGCTACGTCGTCGGCTGGGGCTCGGTAATCCACAGCAAAATATTACGAGCGGAAAGAATCGTCACGTATTGCTTAGACAAACGCCTCACGTAGCTGGCGTGGAGCTTCTATTCAATATTATCTTTATTCGCAACTATCCGAACTAGAGGAGAATTAAAGCTTTGTTTGTCCACACGTAATTAGATCGAATTGCTTTTTAGGTCATACGTGCTTGTTATTGATGCGCGAATTTGCATTGCAAATACGCGTATTTGCAAATACAGATCCTTGTCTAACCGTCGGTACTCGATCATTATATAATTTGCCGCATTGGCTTTCTCTTCTATTTTCTTGTTTGCTTGTTTGTGTGATTTTTGATTTTACACCATTAATTATACGAATATAAGTAAACGATTATACGATTAAACTGAACGATTATATTGAACGATTAAACGTAAACTATTTGATTATAAGTACTTGATTATACGTAAAGTCGCGCACTTATAAAACATATCGTTGCCTTACAATTATAACTTAATAGCTCGACAGGATGGTGGTGTCGACTACAACGGGAGGAACCCGTTACCCCAGGCTGGTATAACGATATCGATCGTTCTTTCAGCCGTCGGATGAGCGTAGAAGACTTGGGGACAAGACAATCTACTGTCTAGTTCACCAGCAACCCGTTAGAGTCCAACTCCTTACGGAGAGGCACCAGGAAAGGTACCCAGCGGGAAGCCTCACCCCCCTAACTACCAGTTTTGGCAGGATATCTCCGTCTGGAATTAACCTTCAGGATACCTCCTCTACTTGTTGTATTACAGCGGCAATTCAGTTTGAATTTATCGCGGACCTGGGCGTTCTTTGCCCGTAGTCATTCAATAGTGGCATGACATCAGGTGAAACATTCACTCCCGCTGCTTAGGAAACAGTGTATTTCCATAGTCTCCAGACCCCTTCAGCAATTAGTCGGAATGCACAACCGATTGGCTTCGCCGACCGGTGCTCAAACCGTCCAGTGGCGCCGGGATGCAATCCCGCCGGGAGAAACTAGTCCACCAGCTCTCAGACCTGAGACACGGGAGTCTTACCCGGTGTAGCCTTCCACTCGAGGAGGTTTCTGAATGTTTCTGAATAGGAGATGAATCGTGAGTTGAGCCGATCCGAGAACAAAATGGATCTTGTGGCCCAAACTGCACGAAACCGCTCACCACCCAATGAATAACTCCACAATTAGTATTTTTTAGATAAGTTTGCCAGTAGATGAAAAAATATTAACTCTAGATACAAAATTTCCTTGAAACGAGATAACTGAAATTCCCCGCCCTTAAGAGTTAACGGTGGTTGATAAGTTGAAAACCAGCTCCAGCTATAATACTAAAAATCGATATGTAGACTTATCTAGCTGAAAGTTCGCAGCAATGTCTGCTATCGTAGCGCAAAAACTCGATATCTCCACTTTTCTAGTTATAGGTTAGTATTTAGGTCCACCTTGTAGTTTCCACAAATCTAATATGGTGGACGAGTTGAAACTTAAAAAAACATTAAAACGCGTTTATCTCAGAACTACTAAATTCTAGTTATCGAGTTATAATTGCAAGGCGACGTTTTGATAGATTATATAAATACTTCCTTTCATAATCATTTAACTAATTTTATTTTATTTATTTTTGGAGACTCACAATGAATTTAGCTTTAAAATAAATTATCGACACATTGAAATTAATAACCGAGAGCGAGAGTCGTGTTTTTCGTTGACAAATTCGTTGTGATAATATGTGATCATGACAATATCGTTGTGATGACCAGAAGCACTTGCTCACCAATTTTCCAAAACGACGGTGGAGGTGAGACGACGGTGGAGCAGAGACGTACTCCCGCTTTTAGTAAATAGACGTAAGTGGACAAAAAGCGAGACGCCTCTACAAGTTGGAGAATTAGTATTGTTATTAGATCCGGCTTTGGAACGCAGTCGATGGGCACGCGCGGTAATCAAAAAACTGTTTTTATACGCTTACCTGAGTAACGATGGCAAAATCTTTAAATATATATGAAATAATGTTAGGTTGTTAGGATATATGAAATAATGTTAACAACATTGTATTTACAATTTATTATTATAAATGTTACATATTTTTCTCGATGTATGGCGTTTATTTTAACTACAGCATTAGCCATGAAAGCGTACGAAAACATCATCATAAGTGAAAACATCATCATCATAGCCATTTTGAGCGAAAAAGTTAAAAATTATATACATTAACTTTCCCCGATGATCGCTTTTTCTATCAGTGAAAAATCGCTGAGTGGTTTAGAAGGTTGAGTGGTTTAGAAGGAAAAGGCGGAGAAACAGACAGAAATAAATAGCGACTTCCTTTTATACTCTGTAATGATACCTCAGATATCACAATTCTCCTCAATTCAGATACAACGGTGGAGAACCCGAGTTACACAGTTCCTCGCCGCGAGTGAACCCGAATATCTCAACGCGAATATATATGAAAAGTGAAATGTTTTCTCAGTGGTATATAGAAAAGTGGTTGGTTGGTCTGAAAGCAGACAGGCCATTTGGGGCCGGCCTGCGCGACAGTATGGGGGACGAGTGGAAATATTTATGCATGTATTCCGAGACCGCCGAGCTATTTGCAATATCAATATTGGGCTGAATTTGTATAATGTATTTGTCACTGAGATGTCAGGCTGGAATAAATGTAGGCGAAATGTGCCGCCACTTTCGTGTTTGAAAAAATATTCATAAAATAAAGACTGAATGTGTTTCAGGTTGTGAAATGTGTAACGTAGTTCTTAATGCTGGCAGTAGTTTCTTAATATTTATTAGTGAGCAATGACATTCCATCTCATTCGAATGGTTTGATAGGGCTTTCCAAGTTCTCCAACTTACCAATTAATCAATGAGCAATCTACCAACTTTAGAGGTCAAAAATAATATCTTCGCCTTACAATTATAACTTGATAATTCGAAAATTGGCATTTTTGAGATAAGTTTGTGAAAATATCAACTCTATATTTCTTTAAAACCAGATAACTGAAATTCCCCTGCCCTTAGGAGTTAACGGTGGTTGATATGTTGAAAATGAGCTCCAGCTATTATACTAAAAATCGATATGTAGACTTATCTAGGTTAAAGTTCTCAGCACTGTCTGCTATCGTAGCGCAAGAACTTGATATCTCCACTTATCTAGTTTTAGGTTAGTAGTTAGGTCCACTTATTAGTTTCCAAAAATCAAAAATCGTGGACGAGTTGAAACTTTGATAAAACATTCATACGCTTTTATTTCTGTACTACTATATTCGAGTTGTCGAGTTATAATTTTAAAGAGATAATATAACGTCGATTCATTAATTAAATATAGTAATAATGACACATATGGCACGATATATTGATATATAATGATAAAACACCACCGCCGTTACACAAATTAAAAAAAATCGGTTGCGTCACTCCAAGATTTTCCTGGCAAGTAGCCAAGGACTGATTGCATCTGAATAATAATTTCACAAATTAAATAGATAAGCGCCCTATCTCGGCCAGCGGAAGAGCCGGTTGGGTTCCGTTGCAGTTGTCTCGCATGGAGTGAACGTCAAGACTTGCTGGACAATGATAGTTCGCTGTCTAGCTCCTCCGACGATCACGTGAGAGTTTAACACCTTACCGCCAGGTACTGGAAAGTGAACTCAGCGGGGCCGACCTCACGCCCTTACTACCATATTTAGCCGAATTTCTTCCACCTCCAGTCTGGTCGCGAGTTCGAAGTCGCTTCCGCTGCCTCTTCGTGTTATAAGCGGTAACTCAGTTCTAATATCCTGGACCGTGGTGCTCTTTGCCCGTCTATCATACGGAGTCCAACGGCCAATGGGTCGTTTTAAGAGTAGCTGACATCTGGCTAACAACCATCCCAACTGCTCAGAAAACGTGGGAGCTAATGGGTCGTGTTGCAATTTGGCCACTAAGACCCAGTTGTATAGGGTCGGTCAAACGCACGGGTCAACACCCACCCGGCGGCCTCCACGCAGAAGGGAGAGCCAGGGTAGGACGCAGACCTGCGGGCCAGTCTTCCCTAGGAGTAAACCTTCGGGCGCTCCTGGACGTTTTGCGCACCGTGCGGCGTCAACCAATCGATTGTGCATTCCGACTGACAGCCGGGGAGTCTGGCAACAGTAATGTTTCCCATAGAGCGGGAGTGGCTGTTAACAGTATGGTAACTGCTCTTGAAACGACCATTCGGCCACCAGATCCCGGGGGAATAAGCCGGGCAAAGGATGCCGTGGTTCGCGATAGATTCGGCGCAAGCGACCTCGATGCTGTAACTAGTCGGGATGCAGGAGGTATCCTGAAGGGTAATTCCAGAAAAGATTTCTATTCAAACTGGTTGTCAGGGGGCGAGGCTGCCCGCTGTGTACCTTTTCCGGTGCCTCGAGGAGTTGACCTCTGACGGGCTTGTTAGCAGAGCTAGACAGTAGATTGTCTTGTCTTCAAGTTTTTTACGTTCATCCCACGTCTGAAAGAACGATCACATATCGTTATACCAGCCTAGGGTGACGGATACGCCCGTTATAGTCAATACCGCCCTACTGCTCAGAAAACGTATCAGACAGTTTCCAGACCCATCCGGTTATTCGCCGGAGTACACAGTCGATTGGCTAATGCGGCACGATGCGCAAACCGCTTAGCAGCGCCCGATATCTTCCTCCAGAGAATTCGATGGCACCTGTCTACGTCAAAGCCGAGACAGGGTACGCAGGGTCCTTTCCCGGTTTATCGCTCTTAGAGGAGGCTACCAGATGAGAGTTGAACCGTAAGTTAAACCGACTCAAAATGACAGACTGGTCGTATATCCAAGCTGCACGGGACCGTTAACTGCCATATGTTATGATAGGTCTGATATGTTTGATATTCTGATATGTCCAATTTTAGCATCTTCAAAATTAAACGATCTTCATTTTATCTAAGAGAATTTTCGTTTTTAGCGTATTTTGTAACAAACTGGCCAGGAAAGTAAACGGGGGGAAATCTTGGGCCATAGTAAAAACATAAATAACATCAATTCATAGTCGGTCTATTCCCAAAGCGGAAATATCTCTTAGTTGTGTATATTTTTACCCCCTCATCCCCCCTACACATTTTCATTCCAGCGCTGATTCCGCCGACTGGAAAGTTATTCAGTGTTTTCACGGATTTCCAAACTTTTTGTAAATATATCCTTTTGTGACCACTATAGAGACGTTAATCTATCGTGGAATTAATCTGATTTTAATAGGTACTTACCTGAGGCGAATTACCTATATAAAAATTACATTATTCAAAATTATTCCTATTTTCTAAATATTTACAAATATAGTAAAAGACATGCATAATGATATTTGCTTTATTATTAGTTAAAATACCGTGGTAAACCAAACACATTTTAAACCTTACATAAAATATATACATAAATATGAATGAAATATTGTTGGGTAAAAAATATTTTACTTGTATTGCTGAATAAGGCCCATATGTCATTTTCTTGTATTTAAGGAAGACCTTACACCGCTAAATAATGGCACTTACCTACATATTTACAAATTCTGCCGAAAATTACATTACTATAGCAATGCCTCATATAAAATATAACATTAATATTTCTACAAATTAAAGAGCGATTGACCAGGCTCATTTATTTTAATCATGAATGACCATGAATCAAAAATGACCAGGCTCGTTTCAGTCTAACTCTTTTTGTTTTACTACATTATATATACAGGTATATATATATATATATATATATATATATATATATATATATATATATATATATATATATATATATATATATATATATATATAATATATATATATATATATATATATATATATATATATATATATATATATATATATATATATATATATATATATATATATATATATATATATATATATATATATATATATATATATATATATATATATATATATATATATATATATATATATATATATATATATATATATATATATATATATATATATATATATATATATATATATATATATATATATATATATATATATATATATATATATATATATATATATATATATATATATATATATATATATATATATATATATATATATATATATATATATATATATATATATATATATATATATATATATATATATATATATATATATATATAATATATATATATATATATATATTATATAATATATATATATATATATATATATATATATATATATATATATATATATATATATATATATATATATATATATATATATATATATATATATATATATATATATATATATATATATATATATATATATATATATAATATATATATATATATATATATATATATATATATATATATATATATATATATACATATATATATATATATATATATTATATATATATATATATATATATATATATATATATATATATATATATATATATATATATATATATATATATATATATATATATATATATATATATATATATATATATATATATATATATATATATATATATATATATATATATATATATATATATATATATATATATATATATATATATATATATATATATATATATATATATATATAATATATATATATATATATATATATATATATATATATATATATATATATATATATATATATATATATATATATATATATATATATATATATATATATATATATATATATATATATATATAAATTATTATTTTTTCAAATTGAAATTATGTTTATCACTAAATAAATGAAATGGTAAAATAATGAAAGGGCACTTATCTGGTCTGTGGTGACCAGGAGTGACTCCACGCCTTCTTCTTCTCCTCCCTCAGTGTTTGCTGGTGCTTCCTGCTGTGGCACTAGAACCCGATCAACACAACAATGCGAGACGAGAATGAATGCTGGAAAATAATAGGCGATTAGTGTTTCTTAAATATTAATGATTGTTATAAAATGTATATCAATATTTCGGCTCAGCCGTCGTCAAGATATGAGACATTTCTGAAATCGAACAATTCGTTGAAAATTTAAATTCAAGGAATCGAACAAAAAGAAATGGATTAATAATATTTTACACGATTTAGTTAAGGTACCATAACCAACCGTGCAAAACGTTATTTTAAAATGAATGATTATAAATTAAAAGAAAAAGCATTTGATGATTATGATAATATGATAAACCTTATTAATTTTGCCTATTGAGACCGGAACCTTTGCAAGCGCCTAAAATATAAATATAAGCCAATTCCCAAGATTTGACGTCCCTTTCTTTTGCATTATCCCCAAGGCATTTTATTATTTTAACTTTAAAACATTGATCAAAAGATAAATTATGCGCCCTGGCATGCAAAGATATTGGGAGTTGGCTTTCATTTCCTACACTAGCCCTATAATTATTTAGTCTAATATTAAGTGGTGTTGTTGTTTCACCGATATAAAAGGCATCACAAGTCCTGCACAGAAGTTGATATACTATATTTTTTGAAATACAACTGCAATGAAAGGGAACCCTGTAACTATTAGTAGTATTTGGACTGGTAAAAAAAGGACTTAGATCTAACAGAGGACAAGTTTTACAACGTGGACGACCACAAGGTTGAAGCCCAAATAATATATATATATATATATATATATAAATTTATATATATATATATATATATATATATATATATATATATATATATATATATATATATATATATATATATATATATATATATATATATATATATATATATATATATATATATATATATATATATATATATATATATATATAAATATAAATATATATATATATATATATATATATATATATATATATATATATATATATATATATATATATATATATATATATATATATATATATATATATATATATATATATATATATATATATATATATATATATATATATATATATATATATATATATATATTTATATATATTTATATATGTATATATATATATATATATATATATATATATATATATATATATATATATATATATATATATATATATATATATATATATATATATATATATATATATATATATATATATATATATATATATATATATATATATATAAAATACCATCAGTTTTGTCTTCGATTTGGGTATAGCTTTTTATTTTTTAATGCCAACACGTAGATCAAATCTATTTTTTTCTCTCGATAATCATTGTTACAAATACAAATTATTAAAACCCAACCTAACTGGATCGCACGAGACATCGCGCGGCACTAAAGTTGGCTCAGATGCGCTTACTTAATTACTGCGTACTGATAAAAAATAATTGAAAAATGACATGAATTAGAAAAAAATCTATACCACCAATAATAAAATTACAAATCCTAGAATCAATAAAATAAGTATACCAATAGAAGGTCATTTACAATTATCAAATTATATAGGGAAATAAGAAAAATAAAATAAAATCACAATATTAAAAAATAAATTTATCCTAAAGGGTACAAGTTCCTACTCAGATGGTCAATCCAAGATCGGCCATATAAGTTTTTTAAAAAAAGTGTTTTTTTTCTGACTTTTTTCAACCTCATTCGTCACCCTTATAATTTCATTTGGTTCCTTTTGGAAGGTTGTGGCCTGCAATGAATGTGGTTTGGTCATTTTTAGGCCATTCTTGCGAAAGTAGTCCCCTGGATTATGTCCCGTCGTTCATTTTGAGCAAAGTTTCAAATTTATTTCAAATTTTACTCACTATTCTCCAGGGTTACCCTTGCATTCAAGGGAGTTTGAGATACGCAGCATCCCACCCTGTTGTGTATCCAATCTTATAAAAGGGGTTTATGATGGCTTCTACTTACAGCGATGAGATTGTTCCGAGGATTAGGACTTATACGTTGGCCATTTTTTTATCTTGCGCCGACGACGCGTCTGCCCGACGAACGCTCCCCCTTCAACAGTAACCGTGGGCGCTGCGTATTGGAAATTTCGTTACACAGAGAGAAGCTTCCTCCCCGGGTTAAGGCAAGTCCGGCTAAACGCAACTATGGACAGCGTAGTAGGAAGCGGGGTTAATGACATTACGGATACGGTCACGCATTCATTCTCCCGTCAGAATACATTCGGAAACGTTCACACTGACCGATATAGTGGCAGTGGGATGTTTCACTTTTAACTGACTGTATACTCGGCGTTCAAATAAAAGTGAGAATAAGTATGATAGCGTTAACTTTTATTACATTTTATTTAATTTTTCGACAAATTTCACAAATTTCACTTTTTAGGTTTGTGAGGGACCACCCCTCACTAGACTGCAATTTGTGCTGTGTGAGGTGGTGGTATCAACTTACGAGTTATCTCCGTATTAAAAGGCGGGTTTGAATGAAGTAGAAGGCATTTATTGATTAAAAGTTTGATAATGCCAGTTATAACGCTTCCGAATAGTTTATGTTGTCGCGAGTGTATTGATTGTGAGGGAACCTCGACCGATTTGAAGTGAATTTAGTGTTTGGAGGAACGTACTTGCCAGTGAGTAACGAGTGCCCGAATAGGTTTATAGAGACGCGAGGGTTGCGCGACGGAGGTTGTACGGGGATAATGGATGAAGGATTCTTTCCCAGTCACGAGGACTGGGAAACGTGAGGAAAGGAAACCAAGGAGCCGGACCCGTTGACCTAACTCGTGAGAGAGTGCCGGGTATGCCGTCGCAATCTTGGGGGAAGGTGTTTACTCGGGGAATGATAATTTGGTTGGTTTTTCGCCGGTTTATATAGGCCGGGAAATGATGCAATTCGAAATATTCCGAGTAAAAGTATTGTTTCATCGTGCTGATTCATCGCTTCACGGGTTTAAATAATAGCTGAATTGTGTCAGTGTATTTCACTGAAAATCAATGCATTTGTTGATCGCATGTAATGTTACTTAAGGGCCATTACAGGTTAATACATTTGACGTATCTTTTTTTCTACACTTAAAATTACTTTCCCAAAAAACTTTTCAATAAAAACACCTCAAAACATCTTCCCCGCGGCGAGTACTGCTTCATCATCTTTAAATTTATGGCCCTGAGGTACTCCCTCAATCTCAATTATATTCAGATACCCCCTTAACGATGAAAGATATATGATTAAGTTTTAGAGAAGTTGTAGATAATGCCCATTAAAAAGTCAGCGACAGCATATGTCTAACTTTTATATTATATAACTTTTATACATATAAGTAACAAAAAGTAGTATTTTATATTAAAAAATAATTTAATTCGTTAGGTCAAGTTTATTGGTCATATTATCAACAAATTTGAATTATTATCAAAATAATTAAATTTATCGTCTCAAGCGTTTAAAATAAAACACTTTTCCCTTTTACTGCATAAATAGTTAGAGATAATACGACATAGGTATGGAACCGCGACCGTGTCGTCTATCTATACTGATATTATAAAGAGGTAAAGTTTGTGACGTTGTAGGAAGTAATCTCTGGATCTACTAAACTGATTTTGAAAATTCTTTTAACAATAGAAATCCACGTAATTTGTGAGTGTCATAGGCTATAATATTAATCCGAAAAATGAAAAGACTTTTTCGTGGTAGTCGGATTTCCAAAGTAAGTCGGAAAAACGGTCGAACGAAAACGTTTTAACGAACGCTGCCTAAATCTCGATAATAACAAGACGGGCGAGGTCTGGTGAATATGAAAGATTATCAAGTATTTCAAAGTTAACATCTTGAATAGCAGCCATTGCAACTGCGGAATCGTACGCAGGGGATTTAACCCTTAACTGGTATCGTAAAATTGACTAACGTAACTGGTTTTGTGGGGGTCGCACGGCCCCCTTTACAAACTAGCTTCTAGGATTCAAATGTGCGCAATTATAATTTAGTTTTATTTAAAAAATATAAATAACAACCTTTTTTTATTGAATCAATCATCGAAAATTCATGTAATTATTTTAACGTAATTTCTACTAGAAATCACATATAAAAGACAACTTTTTGGTTTTTTCTTTCTTACATTATACAAACCAAAAAAAAACGCTTACTTTGATAGTCTTAAGCTAAGATATAGATATTTTCTTATTCCTAATACAATAAACTTTGAAAATAAAAAGAAATAAACCTCTAATCAACGTAATAAAAAAAATCAACACAAATATAATCATAAGGACTCAGGAACATTACAAGTGAACAAAGTTCAATCTTGACAATTAGTAAATAGTATTTTTGTGTTACTATGCAACTTGCAAATGAAATGCTTGCAATTGTTACATTTTGTGGCAAATTTTTCGTTTTCTTTTCTGTCACATAAGTGACAGCGCCCTCTTTTTGACACAAAATATGAAATATAATATTTACTAAAATCTTACGTAACTGGTATAGTGGGGGCCGCGCGGCCCCCATAACGCACGTACCTCCGCTCTGGTAAAAGTTGCAACGCCGAACGTCCGGCACCCGCCGCGAGTCGCGATGTAATGAGATTACTCAAAATGGCGCCCGCAGACGGTGCATAGTTTGAAAGTAATTCAAAAAAATATCACACGTGGGGGCCGCGCCACCCCCACGAAACCAGTTAAGGGTTAACTTCTTGAAACCGAACAATTTTCACGAGTTGCCTAGTCGTTTTCCTGTATTTCATTGCGATTTTTTTAATCTTTTAAGTGGCTCTATAGAAGATCAAGCATGCTTGTCAAGCATCGCGTCGCGGGCTGGGAAGGGATCGTAAACCGCAGGATATATTCAAATATTTTTTTAATATTTACCAAAAATGCCTAATTTTGTAGTTTATACCAGGGAATCACGTCATTCATCAATCAATTACGTCTAATTATCTAGTCACTATAAAAAATAAGATGAAAACTGAAATACCCATTTTGACCCCTCCTGAGACGATTAGGACTATTTACAGACTAAAGTCTGTCTGTGAGTCTGTTTGTCTGGGTGTGGGTGTATGTGTGAGTGTGTGTGTATGTGTGAGGGTGTGTAACTTTGTGTGTGTATTCCTTCTCGATAGCGCCTAAACGCTTCATCTGATTAAGCTGAAATTTGGCATGCAGGCATCATTCGGTCATGGCAAGAGTTGAAAAGATTGTAGTTAAAATTGGTCCACCACAGGGTACGATAGTCACGAGTCAGTCTAGAAATATTGCAGTTAGATATTTGAAATTCCGTACACAGATGCCTTGTTGGACCGACATCAGGTTGTGAAATTTTGGTTGGGATATCTCACATACAAGACACGCATTTTTTGTTAAAAACCGCCGTATTTGAGAAAATACTACATAAAATCAGAAAATACCCCTTTTAATATCAAGGAAATATTACAAAATACTAAAAAATCTACAATTTTTTATCATAGTCACTCAATCTACATCAGGTTGGGGGGAGAGGGAAGTTGGTGGGGGATGGGATTAAGGAAATGGGGCAGTTGGAAGGGGGTTGTCTGCTTGCCGGGAAAACTAGGGTTGTCGACTACAGCGGGCGTCCCCGTCACCTCAGGAAGTTTTAACGATTAGTCGTTCTATCTCCCTGGAGTGAGCGCAGAAGACTTGGACAAAACAGTCCACCGTCTAGCTCCGCCACAAATCCGTAAGAGGTCAACGCCTTAACCGCGAGATAGCCAGGAGTGTTACCCAGCGGGCTTACACTCACGCCCTTACTTCCAATTGCGACCAGATTACTCCAGTCTCTCGATTGGTTATGAGTTAGAGGTCGCTTGCGCGGTCCTCTCCCTTACGACGTGGTGAAACGGTGTATACCGAATCTATCGCGGACCACGGCATCCTTTGCACGGCTGTTCACCCAGGATCGGGTAGCCGATGGTCGTTTCAAAAGCAGTCGCCATAAGGTCCGCAACCACCCCCGCTCTATAGGAAACAGTACTGCTTCCAGACTCCTCCGACTGTTAGTAGTGCGCGTGGTGGCGTGATTCGGCGGCTACTTCCAGCCCGAAGTGCCCGTCTTTGTGTCCGTCTCTTTACCGCCCCGAGGGGCGTTTCGTTCTTTGCAGGATCCAGGGATTCCTCCCCCCCGTGGCTGCTCCGAGACCTGCCCACGGACAGTGCGCCTTCACCTTCATTGTTCTGGAGCGTCCTCTACCCCGCTTACCGGCTCCTAAATTTACGCTATTGTTGTTTTTTTTTCTCGTTAAGATTTGTAATATTTTGTAAATGTTTATTTTTTTGTAAATACCTTTTATTTTTCTAATAAATGGGTTCTCGGGGCGGTACGGGGGGGTTGGTTTACCCTATTTCACCCCCTGCGCGTTTTACCCTTCTGGTACGCGCAGGGTTGTCGTAGCACGACATCCCGGGCAGACAAGACGACCCTCGTCGTTATAACTGCCTGGGCGGTGGGCGGGGTTTGCTGCCCTCACCTATCGCCTTGAAACTCTTAACTGTTAGTAGTGCGCAATCGATTGGCTTATGCCGCACGGTGCGCAGACCATCCAGGAGCGCTAGAAGGTTGATTCCCAGGAGAAAGTAACCATAAAGCCAGAGTCCTACCCAGGCTCGCACTTCGTGCTCTATAGGATAGGCCGTCGGATAGGTGTTGACCCGTGAGTGTGACCAACCCTTAACAGAATGGGTCTTCGTGGCCAACTCAGCAAGGGCCTATTAACTCCCTGCTTGCCGGGATAGTCTTGGAGTGACATAACCGATTTTCTATTAGGTTATTTCAGTGCATTAGGTGCGGGGAGCTGAAATGCATTATTCCAAGCTGGGCCCGTTTATACTAAAGCATTACAATAGCCGACGACCTTGATGAACTACGTAAATTGAGGGAGTCTCAATGACACGAGAAAAAAGACCTGGATCTCTTCTGAGAGCAAGCGAATGTCTTTAACCAACGTATCCCTCAGTTATTTTGTACAGATCCAAGTTCTGTACATAATAACTGAGGGATACGATCCAGACCTTCACAGCCATCGGTTCTTCGTAAAAGACAACGATAATACAACGTGCAAATGTCTTAACATCTGTAAAATCAGTAGACTGAAATACAACGAGTAAGCTGCTTGGACTGTGCTATAGAATAAATAACGCATGAAGAAAGACAACCAGCTAGTTGAGTGACGAACATTACTTGCGATAAATCTTATCCTTAGTGGTAAAAGGGTTTCATGAAGATTCCCTGCATCAAAACCCAATTCGGAGAACACTTTAATTGGAGGATCAAGCTTTGGCAATGAACTTTTTGCATACATACTCACTACTCAACGAATCATTGATATCGTATTCCTATTTTTTATAGTAGCATAAACACCGTTAGATTATGTATGTTCTGAAAAACTAGTCTAGAGTAGAATTAAAATTCTGGTATTTTGAATGTTTGTTTTTATGGTGTCTTCGATCGGCTGTAGATGGCGTTAAACATCGGTACTTCGAGGGTAGGATAGCAAGCGATGAGAATGTGAGATCCGGATGATGCAACAATTAGACCTACTTAGTTAGATTTGGGAGCTAATGGGCCCTGTTGGAGTTGGCTACGAAGATCCATTTGTTCAAGGTCGGTCACACTCACGGGTCAACACCCATCCGGCGGCCTCCACGCATGAAGTGCGAGCCCGGGTAGGACTGTGGCCTGAGGGCTAGTTTCCCCCAGGAGTCAATCTTCTGACGCTTCTGGACGGTCTGCGCACCGTGCGGCGTCAGCCAATCGATTGTGCATTCTGACTAACAGTCGGGGGAGTCTGGAATCAGTACTGTCTCCTATAGAACGGGGGTAGTTGTTCACCTTACGGCGACTGCTCCCGAAACGACCATCGGCTACCCAATTCCGGGTGAACAGCCGAGCAAAGAATGCCGTGGTCTGCGATAGATTCGGTAGACACCGTTTCACCGCTACGTAAGGGAGAAGACCGCGTAAGCGATCTCGAACTTGTAACCAGTCGGTAGACCGGAGTAATCTGGTTGCATCTAGTAGTAAGGGCTAGAATATCAGCCCGTTGGGTAACATACCTGGCTATCTCGCGGTTAAGGCGTTGGCCTCTCACGGGCGTGTGGCGGAGCTTGACGGTGCACTGCTTTGTCCTAAGTCTTCTGCGCTCACTACACGGGCGACAGCACGAAATTTCATTAAAACTTCCTGAGGTGACCGGTTTGCCCGTTGTAGACGACAGCTCTAATACTAAGTTAAAAAACTCTGTATTTTACTGGAACCGCCATATTTAATCTACTATCATGACTTCAAATCACCCTACACAACAATACTAGATCGCCAAGCGAGTCCCGTTTTATTTCTTTCTCTTGTAAAATAAACCAATTCCGTCGACTGCGTTGTAATCTGAGGAAATACCATATCAACTTCACTCAATTACTGCCCTTCCACTCCACCCCAGGCGAAGTTGCATCGTCCGTCCGTGGATAGGCGGATCTAATTCGAGATAAGCGCTCATGATAAATCTTTCGGACGAAGACGTTTTTATCTGGCTCGAGTAGCCAATAGGCCACTTTAGTGTGCGGGGAATTAAGCGTTCTTTTAGAGGAGAAATAAAGAAAAGTGCAAACGGTAAATGGCGAGTAAAATACAATCCAGAGACTGAGGTTACCTTATTCTTACTTGAATGTTTCCTCAATCAGCTGCATGGTTAAAATTAACTTTGTTTTCAAATAAAATAATAATCGAAATAATTTGAACGAAGTTTAGTGAAATTCATATTTAATAATGATACCTGACACGATACTTTAATAAGACATCTAACAAAATTAATATCATGGCACAAGTACATATCGATAAAAATTAGGCTATTAAAATTTTCCGATAATTAGTGCGAAAACAAAAAAATCAAGACTTTCCCGACAATCAGACAGCCCTTCCCCTCCGCACGCCAAATCCTACAACCGTTTCAACCCTCTACCCCCCAATCCCCCCTACACCTACCTCATAGTGACACCTCACTTAAAATGGCATTTTTGTTCAACCCAGTTTGAAAAATCCACAGATATACACCGTGAGTTTTTAGTTACCGGCATCCTTGAAAGGCGGCGAATCAGTAAGAGCAGGTAAGCAACTGTCAGTAAAAAAAAGAAAATAAATGTTTTTTTTTCCGTAAATTTGTAAATTTTTTTAATTGAAAAAAGTTTGATAAGCGTAGACCGCGCTGTGCCATCTAGCGGTAGGTAAAATTTCGCAAATATTTTTATTAGCGATATTTCATCTACCGCTAAATAGCAAATCGTGCTCGATGCTTTTATATATTATTTAAAAAGAATAGGATTTTATCAAATAAACTACAAAATGCAATACAAAATATTTATTAGTTGTACTTTTCAAAATGGCACACATTTAGGAACATTCGAATCAGTCCTTGAAAAATTTTAAATAAAAACCTTATGCATTAGAAAAATATTATAATATGTAGGTACCTTTAAAAAAAGAATCATTTTAAAATAAAACATTTTAAAAATAAGAACCTCTAACGCCCAAAAAAACAAAAAATATTTTCAAATCTACTACACCAATAGCACAATCCTGGCGTACTTTCTGGGCACATTGCAGACATATTATGTATAAATTGCAATTAATTTTCTTGTGTGGGGTGCGTCTTTAGAGTTTAGGTGAACAGATGTTACACACATTACTTGTTGGCTGATCTCCACCACCTGCGTTGCCTTTTGCGTTATGAGTATCAAATCCTCACTAAGAATACAACCATTTGGGAAAAAAGCCAATCAGCTGTAACCAAGCAAACGAGTTGTAGTTGCGTAGTACGAGTACGAGACTAAGTACGAGAAAAACAAGAAGCTATTGAAAGAGATTTACATAAAATATGTGTGTGACAGTTGCTGAGATATTGTCGTATTTGTTCGCGCGGCGTCACGGCAAAGTATACCGAGAGAATAGTCGCACTCTCAAGCGGCTGTGGGTTGCGGGGATGGGTTGCGGGGATGGTTAACATTTGATAAAAAATATATGGCGGAGTTTAAATATTATTAGTGTAGCTTTTATATGTAATATTGAAACCAAAATTTCACAACGTGATTTCGGCCCAACAATGGCGACTGTACCAAATTTCAAGTGTCTAACAACTCTTGCCATGACCAAATGATACCTGCATGCCGAATTTTTATTTTATTTGGAGGAATACACAGATGCACACAATCAGACAGACACACAGACAGGCTTCCATCTGGAAATGGTATTAATCGTCTCAGGGAGGCTCGAAATAAATATTTCCGTTTCCATCTCAATAAAAGCAATTTGCGCGTTCACAATACTTTACCTCCTGGTCTGTGGGTGGGTCAGAAGAGTAAAAAGAGCAGGTGTCTCGAGGATCAGCAAAGCATTTTTGTCCCTTACGGATTTGGCTTTCCGTAATGCCTACATTCTTGAAATTTTGTCGTTGCCAAAATCCACCGGCATATTCATATGCCACATAAGGGAGGCAAATTTGCATCGCGAGGGTGTCACACGTTTCACCGACGCAATAAAGCGCCTTTCCGACGGGCGTTTGTTCGCACGGAAGGTCAATATTAAATAATCCCGGCCCGTCTGCAGGGGTTGAGTTCCGCGTCACATCCTTGGATGCGTTTCACGCTTCGTTGCATGTGTGATGCGGGAATCTTCGGCGAAGGGGGGAGGGGTTATTGTACTCTGATAAGTCACAATCAACGTTCAGAATTTTATATTGCTGATTGGGTCTTACACTTTTCCTCATTACTAATGACGACCTACTCTTCTGTGAGCTTCATTCAAACATACCTTCTTATTTGTATAATCCCTTCTTTTTACTTTTATCACTCTCAGGAAATTCTATCACTGGCTATATTTCACTTTACTCATCAACGTTCATGTTAAAGTCATTTGCAGTGCAGGCGGCCCGAATATGGAACTCTGTGCTTTTACACCTGACAACTTAAAAACCTGACAAGGTTTAAATTTCAATTGAGACATTTACCTTAACGTATGAAGCCCCCCCCCCCCTTCCACCCGTATCCTAAGTTGTCCTGATATCCCATTTCTGCATTCCGTATTGAGTTGACATATCGCTCCTCCGATCAAATACAGATTACTGTATTAAGAACTTGAAAAAATCCAGTTATAGTGTTTATTTTTTTTTAAATATTACGTTTTGTCATTTTACTTTCCCAAAAAAGTTAAACCTGTTCATTCACTGATTCCTCAACTAGTGAAGTAAAAGTTACGACTCTTTTTCGTAGTGTTAATAAAAATAGCCATATTTTTGAAAAAAAACACCATATTTGGGAATTTTCAAGTTATAACTGTATTTGATCAGAGGTGCGATATGTTAAAAATTTCTGCTGAATTTCCTTTATTATGCTTATTATTTAATTGTACTCATTTATTTTGGTAATTACTTTACAAAAAATAAACTCGTTATGTATTCCTTTGGCAACATAAACATTCAATCACAATAACCCTGACGGTATGGACGTGGGATATTGCTATTTGGCAACAGGCCCATCATGTTCTACACCAGTGTTCGTCAACCTTTTTTAGATCGTGACCTATTTTGGTAAAAAAAACTTACGCGACATCCCTTAGGCTAAAACTTAGTTCTCTCCACCCCCCTTAGTCTCTTACACAGATGTAACTGTAAGTATTCAATCTATAAAATGGCGAAAACCACATTTTAAATGTTTTTCACTTTCGAAGCTGTATTTACCGGTTTCCATCTTAGATCAACATAAAGATTTGTAAAAGAAGTAGCAAAAAAATACATAATAAATATTTTTCTTTTCCATAACTGAAAATGTTTGCATATATATATATATATATATAAAAAAGATTTTGGAATGAGTCGCGACCCACCACGTCGATAAACACTGTTGTGATCTATCGTGTGTGCAAGAAAGTTTTCAAACTACCTGAACACAGTAATTGTGGTTGGTAAAGATCGCTTATGATGATAATCGTGGTGTCAGAAATGGTTTGTAGGAGATTGTGAAGACAAGGTTTTTTTTTTCAAACCAGTTGATAGGATTTTTTACACTTAATTACTCGTATATCAAAAACTAACAAAAGTAACAAGTATAATATTTAAATATATACCTATTAAGGTATGGTTTGAACGTCGGTATTGCAAGGTATGAACGTAGAACATCCAAGCGCAGATTGTCTAGGTTACATAGAGGAAACTACATTTTCCAATATTTTCAATCAAAATTCTGATGATAGGATGATGATGATGATAGGATGTACGTCATCGCTTGTTTGCAAACATTCATACACTATTCGCGCCCGCACGTGAATATGATAGGCAGGCATGGGCACTAGTATTAAGTGCTTACATTCAGTGCTTACATTCAGGGTACGAAGGATCAATGTTAAATGGAATATGAAATATATTGAAATAGGAAATGTGAAACACGCGCGACCAGTGAGCTAATTTAAGCCTTAACGTCAGCTTATTCATGTGATTTTAGGCTTCTGCATGTATTTCGCTGTAATATAGAAAAAAAGGTAAATTTTCTACAAAAATACTACCATAATTTGAATGCGTATACAAAATTTCGTGTCTGTGCTGTAGACCTTTGCGAAGTTTCCTCGTTGGAAACCAACTCTGGGTGCAGCAGTCCTGTCTTGGTGAATCTTTGAACGGGCTATCGTAATTTAATGCATATACAAAATTTCGTATCTGTGCTCTTGACGGTTGAGGAGTCCCCTCGTCCGGCGCCAACCCTGGGTATAGAATTAGGTCTTGTTTACCATAAACAATGCATTTTCATCGGAACTGAACCAACATGTAAATTTCGCAAAGGTATATGAATCGGGTAGGGGTGGGGGGTTTGGGGGGGGGTTGCAAGATGAAGGAGGAGAGTTGTAGGGTGGTTGAGGGGTTTGGCGCGCGAAAGGGGGGGGGGGGGGGTGTCTGCTTGCCGAGAAAGTCTTGGAGTGACACAATTATTATTTTTTATTTGGAGCACTTTAGGGGCTTACTCTGATCTATGTGTTTTTCCTGGCCTCTCAAATATAACGTTCAAAAGACGATATTTAATTTTCATGTAACACTAGGTACATTAAGAATTTTGTAAAAGTTAATAAACATCATTTTTAATGAGCTTTTTATTACGTTTCTACGATTCGAGGATAACGCTGAATTTTATAGGCAAAAATCTGCTCCTCTCATCGCCAGTAGACACTAAATCGTGGTGATTCAGGCAACCATAAAATTATACCGAAATCATGTAATTTCGCCCCGGCAACGGGCCGTAAATATTCTGAACCTTATTTGCTAAGTTCAAGGGCTACTTTTTTACGGCCCTCTGTAATAAAACGACGGGGCTATATCGAGCGGAACAAATCAGACAGATGATTTAAGTGGATTGATCCTAGCGAACTAGCTGTAAATCAACGCACGGGCTATAACTTTCCCTCTCTCTCTCTCTCTCTTTCGCTTCTTTTATTTCGGGCGTCTGTGCTCAGTAGAAATACTTTCGTCTTTTGTGAAATATGATTTGCCAGTCACAGAGCCGTATAATAAGAACATAAATCAAATTTAGTTTTGCGCACATATAGAGCTTTTTTATACTCCGCTGTCTGGAGCGACTCGTTCGACTTACGACAATGGAATACGGAGTTATTGAATGGCGAGGAGAAAAACGGGTATGCGGATTAATAGTTCGACCGAAACGCCTTAGACCAAGGTCTTTAAGTCGACATCGCTTAGTGCGACATGGCGAAACAATTAGATTTAGTCAATCGTGATATGTATTTTACATCAAAAGCTTTTTAACTTAAAGTTTCCTTACAATTACTTTACTTTTCCATGGTCGGTGGTCGAGATACCAGGACGCTGTGGTCCGCGATAGATTCGGTATGCACCGTTTCACCGCTTCGTAAGGGAGAGGACCGCGCAAGCGACCTCGAACTTATAACCAATCGAGAGACTGGAGTAATCTGGTCACAATTGGACGTAAGGGCGTGAGTGTAAGCCCACTGGGTAACATTCCTGGTTATCTAGCGGTTAAGGCGTTGGCCTCTTACGGGTTTGTGGCGGAGCTAGACTGTGGACTGTTTTGTCCAAGTCTAGACGTTTTAACGACTAATCGTTAAAACTTCCTGAGGTGACGGGCTCGCCCGCTATAGTCGACAACCCTAGTTTTCTTTTCCATAAGCTACTTTAAAGACAGACGACTACTAGTCAGTAATGGATCATCCGAGTCCCTTATCATCATACTGTTTTAAATATTTTTTTTCTATAGATATTTACCTCTGGCTTATCACAAGCTGAAGGACTGCTGTGCAACGATATGGTTTAAAGACATTAAATAATCGGAGAGTATCATCAGATATGTCAGTTTATGATAAAATAATTCACTCAAGGTTGGACAGTCCATGTCTCCTGACTATGGTAAACATACGAGCGCCTTCCCGAATCACGCGCGATGTATCAACTTTTCACATAACAAGGTGGAACACAAACTATGGTTCCAATCAGTTATTGCCACATGTTATGTATGTATACAATGTAGACTAACGAAATTGCCAAATTTAACCACGACAGTATTCGGTCGCTTGTTAAATAGGTACGTAACAAGTAAATATATTAAAAGAAATAAAAAAACACGAGTGTCGTTACAAAAAGTGAACTATTGTACTTATGTAAAAATATTTTTTAAACTTTTTTTTAATGAAATATTTGTGGTTTATGTACATATATGTATATCCATATAGATACTTTTTTTGGAATGTAATCAATGAGACCTTAAATTTGACACTAAACATGATATATTTATGTTAATTTTTAGACGTTGGAGATTTGGATATTTAGATAACTAATTACTTGATATTTTGTCAGGTGACGATGACTGAAGAGACGGAAAACATACATAGATGAAACCTGAACTCATTACACTCCATTTTGTTAGCCAGTCGTGTACAAACTGGAGATCAGATCGAATTGAGGTAGCATCCTTCTTTCCACATACACTCACATGCACATAAACCCTACAAATGCACACACAAACACACATACTGTATACTGTGCACATACGCTCTCCATCACCTAAATACATATCAGCTCCCATAAACTAACACCCACATATGTACATACCCACACATAATAAATTTATTTCTGCATTTAAATTTCTTTTTATTTGCTTTATATTTATATAAAATATTTTGTAATCCTTATTATTGTATACCCTATATTTTAAACTAGCTGACCCGTGCCCACGTCGTTGGGCGGTAAAACTTTTTACTTGTAATGAAATTATGAGTGTGGTTCGGTTAGCACTGAGTGCTATGATTTATTTCCTGACTGCCAAAAGAAGAGTTATATTTTTACTGCATATGTATGTATGTATTTGCATGCCAATTTGACTATATTACCGTTATTTGTGATTGTCTTCTTGGGAGTGTCTTATCTCTTTAACCATTTATGCGGTAAAAAGGAAATTATATGCAGTAAAAGGGAACAGTGTTTGGTTTTAAACACTTGAGACGATAAATTTACTTATTTTGATATGAATTTATAATTGTTGATAATATGACCAATAAACATGACCTAACAATTTAAATTATTTTTTTAATATAAAAACTACTTTTTGTGACTTAAATATAAAATGTATTTTTAGGCATTACTAAGCTCTACTACTTTTCTCTATAACTCAATCATATATCTCTTATCGTTAAAGCAGCGTTCGTAAGAAACATTTTCATTCGAACGTTTTTTAATCGACTTACTTTGCAAATCCAACTACCACGGGAAAGTCTTTTCAGTTTTCGTATTAATATATAGCCTATCACACTCATAAATAATGTGGCTTTATATTGGTAAAAGAATTTTCAAAATCGGTTTTGTAGATCCAGAGATTCCTACAACCTCACAAACTTTACCTCTTAATAATATTAGTATAAATAATGTATTACATCATTGGCTTGGCTGTCGTTAGATGTTTTGTGTGTATAGTAAGTTTTAATTACAAATGTAGTTAGTACAAGTACGATTTTTTCTCAAAGTTCAATATTTTTTAAAATTACATTTTTTCACATAGTACGATATTTTCGAAAGGAACGATATTTTGAAACGTACAAAATATTGACATGTACGATATTTTTTGAGAGAACGATATTTTAAAAAATACCTATAATATTTTTATAATAGCACTAATTCTATCAAAATTACGACAATTAGGAGAAGTACCGTATTTTAATTTTTAAATATTATTTAATACAATATTTTTAATAAGTATATTTTTTAGTAAAAATGATGAAACGAAATAAATCAAAGTACGATAATTCCGATAACTTAATGAAGAACGATTTTTTTTGTAATATACGGTATTTTATGAATTTACTAAGTCGGACTTGTACGAATTACCTATTTATTGCATAGTTACTGAGCCGTAAATCGAGTCCGTTCATCCTATTGACGGATAAATCCTATTAACGAAAAAAATGTGAAATCGTACAGCGCGTTCTCGAGTTATCGTGCGCACAAACACATGCACGCAACACGAAATTTTGCCCACAATCTGGGGTTTGCTTGGGCTTCGCAAAGCTTTGTATTGATTTGCCAACCAGGTCAAAATGTAAGTAATCTGAATAAAGAAGTGAATAAAGTTAAAAAATTGTCAACACCCAAAATGAATAGTCCAACAAGAGAAGAAATCGAACAATCAACTCTCTAATACTCTAACCTAATAATCTCATAAGTTACAAGGCTTCCATTTTCGGACATCGGCGAATCCGCCTCACGCAGTTACCCTATCTGCCACCCCATTCATAGATTATCGCACAGACGAAGAAATCGGTAGGGATATATTACATTGGAGAGGACCGATTCGCTGGCCACTTCGATTTATGATACGAATTTTTAAAGGGGGGATAGAATCGACCCTTGAAGGATTTATGATATTACAAGATGGGTGATTGCAAGGGTGATTTATGTCCCAAAATTCAATCGAACTTCATATATGCGAATGTAGTTACAGCTCATATCATGACAGACAGACATTCAATACGACTTGTATTGAATGTCTGTCATCATCCTATCTTTTTAATCATTACAATAACTTTCTCAAAATAGTCGTTGTGGTTACCTCCGTCTCGACGGGACGGCCGATTGATTCGCACCCCGGACTGTAAAGAGCCATCACTGCGCCACCTTGCGTTACAGACCGACATTTTCCAGAGTTATTGCTGTCTTCGGGAGCTATTGGGCGCTATTGCAGTTGGCCACTAAGACCCATATGTTCAATGTCTGTCAAACTCACGGGTCAATACCAATCCGGCGTACTCCACGCAGAAGAGGGTAGGACTATGGCCTGCAGGCTAGTTTCCTCTATAAGTCAACCTTCGGGCGCTCCTGGACGGTTTGCGTCAGCCAATCGACTGTTCGTTCTGACTGACAGTGGTATGCGCTGCCTAGTTGGTATGCGCTGAGCATTGTCATGTGAATGTGGGCCATTATTTACTTCGCACCATTACTTGGCATGACCATTTATATGGGTTTTCTCATTATGTTTAAAATAAAATAAAAAAATATAAATTGCATGTCAAATTATTTTTATTACGGTATTTTTATGAAATATTTGTTGTTTATGTATTTATCCATATAGATAGATGTATATTTCCAGAATTTACTCAAAAAGACCTTGCATTTGACACTAACCACTTATTTTATTTCATTTAATTTATTGACATTTGGACATTTAGACAAATATTTTTAGACATTTGGACAGTTTAGGTATCCTATGACACTCGAGATGAAGACATGATTCTAACAATATCAGACACTTCTAAATCGGTTCAAAGGTGTAGAAGTTATGTTGGCATAACTATCAGGGTTTCATCATTGATAGGTAGGTACTTACAGGATTTTTTCCGAGTAAAATTGCGTAGTTTTATAATTTTACAAAATGTTGGACTGGATTAAATTCTTGGGAACACAGAAAGGGTTATTTAAAAATCGGTAATATTTTGTGGAGTACAATAATAAAACATTTTTTATAAATAATTTTTCTAAATTTATATATTAAATAATTCTCTTCGTTACTAGGCCTATCGGATATATTCCTGACGACCGCGAAAAGGAAGTACGAAAAAAAAAACTATGAAATGATGAATATCGAAAACTTACCGCGTAACATTGAGATTTATTTATGGAGATTCACTTCTAAATCGGTTGAATCTTTCAAAAGTTATGGTGGAATAAAGAAACGGAAAACATGCATACATGAATCCTAAACACAAAACACTCCATTTTTGAGCAGTCGTGTAAAAACGTTGTGTACAACATAATAAGTTTTTAAGTAATGGCCATCGACTGGATATCTACTCTTTTATTGGCCGTCTTCCAGTGGCTGTCACCGATTTTTTTCTCGGGTTCAGTCATGGATCACAAGCGACAACAATTTCCAATTAAGTACAAACTCTATCCTATCTATCTACAAGCAGCAAAAACTCACTGAATCGTAATTCATCGCTGTATCGACCCTTCGCCGAAGGACGCCCCTATACGCTTCAGTGAAGTGAGCGAGTCGGTATCGCAATGTGTATTACCGTTTATCTGCCGGTAAGCAACACCCCCTCCAACTCAGGTTAAACCGCCGGACAGATTGTATTCAATTTGTCGCGGTAACATCAAGTGTAAGCCCACCTAATAGCCAGCCGTCAATCAATCTCTATCTTGACTCCAGTCCTTATTGGAGGGGTTATATTATCTACTAATACTATCACACGTTTGTAAATGTACTTCTCAATGTAAATTATGTATGTAAATGTTATATATAGTGCTCGCAAATCAATTGTTTTACATCGTTGGGGTTGTTTCAATGCAAGGGTTAAATGGTACATAAGCGAGAAAGACTCAAATGTTATTCAATCTATAAGACTTAAATGGTAACGTACGAAGTGCGACTGAAAGAATTGCACATAATAACATTAGAGAAACATAGGCATCGAGGTGATCTTTTTTTTTTTTTTTTTTTTTCAAATTCAAATTATTTATTGAGTTAAAATTATGGGTACATTCAATATACAAAAGTCTTAACCTAACTAGGCTGCCGCCTGTTCCAAGGTAGACAATTTATTTTAGTTATCCTAAGAAATCTATAATATTATATTTATATAAATAATCAAAATCATACTTAATGTAACAGAAATATCTTAATTACCTAATAAAAATTCGTAACAAAATGTCATGAAAATTGTCAATATTATTTTATTTTAAAACATGATAAAAATTAATATATATTTATATATGTATTAAATAATATGTATTAATAATATACAAAATAAATTCACAAAAATTAAAATAAAATTACGTTTAGAAATCATCAATTTATATTACTACATATACTATTATGTTTTTATTATAAAGAGTTTAGAGATTCAATTATTTAATAATGTTTTCAATATCTGCATATGTACAATTTAAGAGGTAGGCATTCAAACTATTTTTAAATTTATATGATATTTTAATGTCTTTAATGTTAGGTGGTAGGCAATTATATAGTATCTTAGTTAGTTTGTTTGTTTTTACTCTTTATTGTGAAATTTCACGAATGGCGGATTTATTATCATACGACAATCTCTTACAACTAACTCTAATAAGACATGTTTATAAGTGTGTGTGTGCGGGTGGCATGTGTGTAAGTGTGTCTTGTTATTGCATTCGATCGACAGAATTGAAATTTAATTCCGTTAGTTTCATCCTAACGAAAAATGGTGACCCAAACGTTCTAATAGAGAATATGGCCTAAAGCGAGCACCCTCCTGTATACTGTCATTTAAAAATAAATTAATAGTTTTAAAAAAACACTAAAACACGCTTTTGGGCTATGATACGATATTCACATACAAAATGTCCAAACACAGCTATGACAGCTATGAAGTTCCAGTTCATATCTTCCGACTCCATCATCAGATCAGTTCGACAGTACCATATTATTGTATTGTCATCAGAACTACATACAGCTGCCAATTTTCATGACCCTACGATCCGTAGAAGATGGTTAAATTAGTTACCTTAGATTCCATTACATAGTTAGTTACATACAGGTCGACCTAATAAAAGCGTGTTAAAAAATAGCATACTCTCGTACCGCGAGGGTTAAGCCTGCGCCCTTGTCACTTTGCTGCAGTCATTCTATTCGCCTGCGAGCACGCGCTTAGAATCTGTGCAAAAAAATGTTTTAATAGGATTTTTTAACAACATTTAAAGTTATCTTACAGCTGTTTAGTCTACTTTTTGGTTATTTATGTTATTATTACAACCCATTCGTTATTGAGAGTTTATGTGGTTGTGTTTTGGTAAATTTACCTTTATTTGTCTCAAACTTCTGAGGTTAGTTCTTGATGGCAACTATTTAGTGTCAAAAAAAACTAGCGCCTGCTTAAGGCCCCCTGCGGGCAAAGGGGGCATTCCTCGGAGTTTGATAATGTGCCTTATATTTTTTTGTTTCTATTGTTTTGGATTTTTTTACCAAACTTTATTCAAAAGCTTCAAATCAAGCATCTCAAGATAAGAAATACGTTTCTGTATGTCATTCCTAATATTACCTATCTCTTTAGGGGCCCGCTATGGAGCCCCTTCCTCTATCTAAAAGAAACTTTTTAAAATCTTCACTCTTATTATAATGTGCCTAACGTCGAGAACACGTACAGCATAGACACCAACAAGCAACTGCGAGGACACACGTTGAAAATGAATAAGCCAACAGCAGCTTCGAACCTCCGGAAACAGTTTTTGACATATCGTGCAGTGGATGCTTGGAATGCATTGCCAGAGGAAGTGATAAGTGCTGACTCTGACAATTGCTTAAGAGCCCTATCACATATTTTTTCCAGAAAGGCAAGAAAAGTGGATTTTTGGCGTTCTAATTCCAAGAAATGAAGAGATTTCTACAAACTTTAATTACTGAATTACCTGGACCATTTCTTGATGTTGACCATAGCGGCCTTTAATTTTAGATATAACGAATATTATTTACTTATTCAGCCCATTTTCCGAAAGTCGTTATTCGTAAAACGCTCGGAAGGCAAACTTTGAGCTCCTTAATACAGTAATATCACTACAACGAAAACCGTATACTATTTTTTTTTATGTCCGTCATGTATTCTTGATGTACACTACGGCTTTATTTTTACGTTTTTTGACCACATATCCAAGGTATACATTACTTACAATTACACAAAATTAAAAAAAAATCTTCCTGTATCATTCTAATTTTCTCAGAAATAAAATAAGATTCTTATATAATACTTATACTATATTAAAGTTCACTCTTTTAGCAATACGACATAATATAAATTATTGTCATTAGAAAGGAGAAAACACTGCAAAAAACAATTAGAAATTGTGTATATATTTGCTTGCGCAAGAGAAGAGCGCTCAGTGCCGCGGTTTTCTCCCAGGGTTGAATAGTTATTTATTTATTTATTTATTTATTTATCCTATCTTTTATAGTTACATCCAAAAAAAAATGCGTTCATTTTTTCAACTCATTTTAAAAGAATACCTACGCTATTTTGTAATAAGGCTCTTAAGAATAAACTGGTCATTTATCTTAGTGCAAAACGGTCACAAGTTTAAAAACACGTCTACGTGATATATACGCAAAAGCCTTGCGCTGCTAATGTACTCGTACAATATAATATTAAAACTATTTCATTTGTATAACATAATTCCGACATCAATAATATGTTGGTATATAAGGGTTGAGTATTTTCTTTCATTACCTGAAACCCGGTTTATACTGACATGGATCAGTATTGAAGAGACTGACTCAGTACTGAAGAGAAAAGTTTACTAGTGGAATTGGTTTTTAACAAGGAAGGGGCGCATATATAATCCATTAGTTTATTCATTCATAATGACCCATGTATAAGCAAACTAATTTCGTGTCGTTTCCTTTCTGACATAATGTCTCGCGTGGGTGCTTGAAAGAGATAAATATATTCTGTTTTATAAGTTGCATTGGAATATTAACAAGCAAGTTGGCATGTTTAGCGTTTAAAATGTATCAAATCTTTCTCTCCGCAGACCCACATTTTGCAGCTGCTAACGTTCGTAAACTGTGCGATTAGAATGTGTTCTCTCTATCTTGCGTAATGTTAACATGAAAGGTGCATGAAAGTGACAAATAGATCACGAGGATACAATGCCGCACCACATCCGCCTGCGGGTTTGTTATTGTTGCGGATCTATACATTAAGCGCTTAAAATGTATGAAGCTTTAACAGGTACTTTCAAAAACAAGGATTGGCAAAATCGTTCAGACTCGTGGGCGGGGCCTTTAAACAACCTGGCGTTTATGTAGGTAGCAGTCAGTTTAGTCACAGTCTCCCTCGCTTCTCGAACTGAAGTGTTACGGAGTGAGAGGCCATTAGACCCACAGATACTTTCACTTTCCTGGTAAGGAAAGTATTGTAGACGCACTTATGTGTGTCTGTGTGTCTGTCTGACTGTCTGTGTCTGGCTGTGTGTATTTCTCCACAATAGCGCCCAAACTCTTTTTTTTTTTTTTTTTTTCTCTTTATTTGAAAAAACAACAGATTTATATCAGTCTTACGTACTAGAGATAATATTACATTAAGTTATTTGATATAAATCTAAAAACGTTTTCTACTTATTGATAATTTACCTATTTTGTTATACTCTTCTAATACCTTAAATATTTTATTTTAATTTCAGTTTGATAATTTCAGTTTGATGTTTTTTTTTTTTTTTAGTTCGTTATTTTTGCAGAGGCGAGTTGCTTGAATTGTGATTTACTAAGAAGCATACCATCAAAGCAATTAACAATTTTTACATATGAGTGCATTATACGGGGCACCGGCGAGAATAGAGCGTTATTGGTTGAACAATGCGGCTGGCGGAAGACATCACAACGACGAGTTCTGTGGGTCGACGGAACGTTCAGCGGGAACAACTCTTCTTCCGATTGAGCTGAAATTTGGCATGTAGGCATCGTTTGGCCATGGTAATAGTTGATAAAGGTTTGGCGCGTGGAGGCAGGAGTTGGGGGAGGGTTTGGGGTATTAGGGGACGTTAGGGGGGGGGGGGGGGGGAGGTTGGAGGAGGGGGTTAGAGTTTTAGGTGAGGGGTGGTTTGTTGGGGGATTGGGATGTGGTTAGGGCCTGGGGGGGTGAAGGGTTTGGCGCGCGGGGGGTTTTCTGCCTTATGGGAAAGTCTTGGGATGACACAACCGTTTTTTTTCACCTTTTTGTGTCCCGGCCTCTTTTCCGTACACGCATTTTTTTAGCCGTGAAAATTTACGGCTAATTCGCCGTGTCTAGGCGCGCTCGTCAGTAGAATATGAATCACTATGGAAGCTTGTCCACGGACACTGCGGGAAAACGAGACGGTGCCGCCGCCGTATGCATCGTATTTATCCCTCGGCGAGCCGTATTATTTACTGCGAAATTTGTATCAGTATTTAAGTGTATGTAACACCGGGCGTTTTCACAGCGTACAATTATTTCGACCTTGAAGGTTGTTGACAAAAGCCCACGTTTTTTTATGACGCGGCTAACGAATCATACGTCGAAAAAAATAAGCCGTAGAGAAGAAATAAGAGGCTTGAGCTTATTTTTTTCATTTTAATAATGGTTTTTTTAAGATCAGCCAATAAAACTGCAATAACCAACATTCGGCCTTATGAATAGCTATATATATATATATATATATATATATATATATATATATATATATATATATATATATATATATATATATATATATATATATATATATATATATATATATATATATATATATATATATATATATATATATATATATATATATATATATATATATATATATATATATATATATATATATATATATATATATATATATATATATATATATATATATATATATATATATATATATATATATATATATATATATATATATATATATATATATATATATATATATATATATATATATATATATATATATATATATATATATATTTATATATATATATATTCTAGTTAGTTGTATAACTGAATAGCCGGGACCGACTCTCAAGATCAGAAACATTCACTTTGAGACAAGTCTGTATTTACTACTACGTATCATACGTCGAAAAAAATAAGCCGTAGAGAAGAGGCTTGAGCTTATTTTTTTCATTTTAATAATGGTTTTTTTAAGATCAGCCAATAAAACTGCAATAACCAACATTCGGCCTTATGAATAGCTATATATATATATATATATATATATATATATATATATATATATATATATATATATATATATATATATATATATATATATATATATATATATATATATATATATATATATATATATATATATATATATATATATATATATATATATATATATATATATATATATATATATATATATATATATATATATATATATATATATATATATATATATATATATATATATATATATATATATATATATATATTCTAGTTAGTTGTATAACTGAATAGCCGGGACCGACTCTCAAGATCAGAAACATTCACTTTGAGACAAGTCTGTATTTACTACTTGTTACTGAATTTTCCATTGTCAATGGCAGACATGATTCCAGTCTGGAAAGTTTACATCGTTGTTAACAGGCCCTTACTTCCAACGCTCGTACTGCATCGAACTTTGCTCTTCGCGCAGTTTCAGTGTCTGAAACCAATATGTTATATTAATCTTGTTGCTGCCATTTTGTAAAGATGCTAAAAATTTAATTATTAAAAACATAACTATAGTGATAGTTGTCATGGCTTTAATATTATATTCAATATTACCTACATATAAATAATCCTCTAAGTCTTCTACGCTCATCCCACGGCTGACAAAATGATTACTTATGGTTATACCAGCTTGGGGTGACGGGTTCGCCCGTTGTAGTTGACACCGCCCTACTGTGACAGACAATCGCTTGCACAATACGACGAATAACCAGAGGAGTCTGGAGACGTACTTTCCTAAGAAACAGGGGTAGCTGATGACCTGGCTTCAAGATCTTTAGGAAACCTCAGAACGATACGTTGGCCTCTCGATACCGAATGAGCTTAATGGTCAAAGGGTGCCACGAGTCCGGGATAAATTCAATGTATGAATTACTGCTTACTTCAAGTAGTGGCCGCGCAAACGACGTCGTACATATGAGCACACTGGAAAATTAAGAGATCCAACCAAATCTGGTAGTAAGGACTCAAGGAAGCCAGCTGCGAGGTACTTTCCAGTGCATCGCTGTAAGGTGTCGGACTCTTACGGGTTTTTGGCGTAGTTCGACTGTGTTTGTCATGCTACAGCTAAAGGATAAAGAAAGAAGTTACCGCAAGGTATAACGGACGATCAATTGTGCGCTGGAAGCTTAGAAGGAGGACGAGACTATTGTGGAGGCGATAGTGGTGGACCTCTGCAAGTGACGAAAGCTGACAACCAATGCCTCTCCAACATAATCGCCGTTACCAGTATTGGAAAGAGCCCTTGCGGAAGTGCCAAGGGACCTGGCATATACACTGCCGTGAAGAGTCATGTGAAATAAATGGCGTTTTAGGAGTATGTCTACTGCCGGAAAATTGTCCAAAAACTGACGGGGATTTGCCAAAAGGGAAACTATCACAATTTTGTATAATGTCGGAACAATAGACTGTATGCTGTATTCAACACAGCCCCATGAGCAACAACACGAGATCATCAGAAAACCAGGATAAATCCAATAATGCATTTTCTACATCACCGCCTACTACAACAACTACCAATAAGTCACCGGTCATCTCTACAATAGCTCCAGGAAAACCTTAAACATCGCCACAAGCCATAACTACCAATTTCATAAATGACAGTGTGGAAAAACGAACTAAATCCGAAAAAAATAGCTCTGCAATATTGAGTACAAATTTAACAATGACAGCCATTGCTGTGTTGGCGATTAATTAATTTATTTTATTTTATCTGCATCCAAACTTTTCTCTGGTCGTAACGGTCTCCGTTCCATCGGGTTCAGAAGAGGGAGGAAGAGAGAGTGCACTCGTGGTCGCGCGCCCACCTGTGCACTATAATATAGCCTGCGCACTTGACTGCTTCCGAACAATGGACTCTGAGAAGACTAAAGAAGTCACTAGAATCTACAATGCAGTCGCTATGGCCGAACACGCGGCTAGAAGGATATATATAAAGGATAGTGTCAACTGCGGACGGGCCGTGATGAGTTTTATGCTTCGGACGTTTTTTTCTGTCCGCTTTAGCGTAAGTTTTGAAATATTTGACTGTTCGAGGCAAAATGCTTGCCTTGCAGAAAAATTATCGCGCTTTCTGCTGCGCGCTGCTCTGAGATACTTTCACCATGCGATCTCTTGCACAGGAATATATTATTTTTATTTTTAGCTCTATCGGAGTCATTGAAAACTCATTTCAAAGTGCGAATTGCTCGAGTTTGTGCCGGCACTGGGTGGTGTTTAATTTTTTTCTGCAAGAGGTGCTATTATTGTCAAGATACATTTTTCGAACTTCATTGAATAGTACAGTCGAGAATAAAATAAAAAAATAACAGAACATAGGAGTGTAACAAAAGATATCCTCTAGTTTTCTTAGAACTACATATGTATCTAGCGAGTGAAAACGAAAAATAAGTAAGGTATATTAACACAAGGCATCTCTATCACTCAGGTTGTTGTAAATAGTTTTTTTTTATTTAAGAAAATACATAAATAACATTTAAAACACAGTGAAACTGCGTCGCTCCTATCTAGGCAACGCCTGTTCCAAGGATAAACCAATGATTTATAATAGCAATGAAATATATAATTTCATGCAAAGCTGTTTTTTTAGTCTCGGTGTCATAATCTAAGATCAAAATGTTTAAAAATTATTATAGTAACATAAAATATATTTTTTTTACATACCTTATATTATTATATTTTTTTACGAAGGAGGTTCTTGACTTAATACGATGCCGTTCCCGAATGTATAACCAGTCGTATATTTTACACTTTATAGATTCGACGAATAAATGTTATTGTTTTAATTACTTTTGGATAATAAAATTAAATTTTTGAAAAAGGATAAATCCAAAATTTTGGACACGATATGCAAAAGAAAATAAAAAATAGTCAATGTTGCAATCCATAATGGGTTTCCTGGTCTTAATTTATATCTAGGATATTCTAACTCGTACGATTCTTTGAACTGGTCCATTTATGATATACCTAAAGCAATTGATTACGTACCTAAATTATAATTTTTTAAAAATGCGGCCGCCTGCATGCTCGCATAGACTATACTGTTTGTTTGGTTCTACATTTGGCGGGCTTATTATCATGCAACAACCTCTTACAATCAACCCTACCATGAAGTATTTATATGTATGTGTGCTTGTAACATGTGTGTAAGTGTATGTCTTGTTATTGCATTCAATCGACAGAAGTCAAATGCAGTCCCGTTAATTTTATTCCAACAGAAAAACGGTGACCCAGCTGAGAATCGAACCCATAATCATACAATGTAAGACCATGTGATCTAACCACTATGCCACCAGGTCGTATATAGTCAGGCTGGATGAAATCTGCGGTGACTCAAAATTGGCCGGCGAGCGGTCTACATGAGCGCCCTGTCCTGCCTGTACTGAAAGTTTACTTAGAAAGTTTTAACGATATTAATCGTTCTGTCTCCCGTGTGTTGAGCGTAGAAGACTTGGGGACGAAACAGTCCACTGCCTAGTTATGCCACCCGCCGGTAAGAAACCAACGCTTTACCGTGAGACACCGGGTGTGCACACAGCGAACCGACCTCGCGCCCTTACATCCAGTTTCGGTCAGGTTTCTCCGGCCTCCCGACTGGTTATGGGTTCGAGGTCGCTTACGCGGTCATCTCCCTTACGTAGCTGTATTTACGTAACCGGATCTATTGCGGACCACGGCGTCCTTTGTCTGGCTGTTCACCGGTAGCCGGTTGCCGTAAGATTAACAACCACCCCCGATCTATAGGAAATGAAGTCGTTTCCAGAATCACTCGTTTATCAGTCGGAATGCACAGTCGATTGGCTGACGCCACACGGTGCGCAAACTGCACGAAGGACGATTCTCAGGGCAACTTGCCCGCAGGCACAGAGTCCTACCTGGGCTCGCACTTCTGCGAGGAGGCTACCGGATAGGTGCTGACTTGTGAGTTGGGCCGACCCATGGGCATAATGGCTCAATTGCTCTGGGACCAATAACTTTCACCTCTACTCGTCCATCGGGAATGGACGCCCATTTATAGTATACATAGGTAGGCATTTCTGCGACCCGCTACGTCCCGACCCGACCTGTACGCGTAGCTTAAGGAAACCTAAATAATTGTTTACATGTCTCCGGGAGTGATAAAAGGACAATGATGGCCCGCATTTGTTATTGCGCGGGGCCGGATTGCGCGAGGCGCGAAACTCCTCCCATAAATAACGGCAACAGTTTTGTCTTCCGTCCGCGCCGCGCCCGCCGCCGTGAAATGCTAAACGCGGCGGGATACGTTACCCATTTCTCACACGTGTAATATATTCGTGCACTTTCCCTTACATCTGCAATAAGTAACGCTCCTCTCGCTTTCCATGCATACCAAATACGCGGCGCGCTTTATCGCCCGGGGTAAAAGAAAACACGGTCGGGCATGATGGAGGACCCAACCGGGTACTCCACCCGCTCCGGGAACCCGACCGCCACTTGCACATTTCATTTTGCACTCTTTGTACTCATACGGGAACATGAATAAAACGAAAATTCATATCATCATAATATTTTTTATTTTGGAGTTTACTCCTTAATAATCCATTTCATTTAAAACCTGTGTGTGTGTGTGTGTGTGTGTGTGTGTATTCTCCGACGATAGCGCCGAAACGCTTCATCCGATTGAGCTGAAATTTGGCATGCAGGCATCCTTTGGTCTTGGCATGAGCTGAAAAGATTGTGGTTGAAATCCGTCCCCCCAGGGTTGGCTCCCGACATGGGAACTCCTCAACTGTCAACAGCCGAGTATGAGAATTTGATGGATAGTTTTATCAAATGTTAACAAACAGCGTTGCGTTTAATGTTAATAAAGTTCAAAATTTTAAAAAGTACAACAATACCCAACCGGAGAACATAACTTCCATAAAATTTGCCAGCTTCCAAGCCAACCCGTACTGACCATATATTGGTCGAATGATAAAATGAGACAGATATTAAATCAGCGGATTGCAATCTGAGATAATCACACTCCAGTCGCGTGTCGGAGCTGACACGCATTTTTTTTTATATTTACGAAAATGCCAAATTTTTCCAGTTTTATATCAGGGGTCTCGTTGTCAGTTGTATACCAGAGAGTCATGATTGATTGTTGATTGATTGATTGATTGATAATGGATTAATAATTGATAGATTGATGATTGAATGATGATTGATGATAGATTAATGATGATTGATTATTAAGGATTGATTGATGGTGATTGATTGATGACGATTAATTAATGATGATTGATGATGATCATTAATGTTTATTGATTGATGATTGATTGATTTTGAATGATTGGATATGATTGATTGACGATGATTGATTGATGGGTATTGATTAATTGATGATTGATTGATTGATGATTGTTTAGGGGAGATAAACGATCATTATCGTTAAAACTTCTTGGGCTGACGGGTTCGCCCGTTGTAGTCGAAAACCACAAATGTGGTTTTTGACTCAATGATTTCAGCAATCGTTTGATAATATAAATTTAGGTACCCGTTTCTATTTTTAAATTGTATGCCATTTATTATACTTACATAAATAAGATATTAAATGATATAAATATATATTCAATGGTTCTGTTACTAAAATTAAAAATCAAATTTTAATTATTATTAATGACTATCAAATTGTATTAATTAAATACTCAATAAAGAAGCTGCATTTGAATTAAAACAAGGAACCTAAATTAGAAATAAATATTTATGCAGCATAATTTTAATAAAATTTACTTTAGTGGACTAACTGGACGACATTAAAGACTTACCACACAGTTAGGAATAGTCTTTTCATGTTTTCCCGCCCAAGTACATAATCAGTTTTATTTAGATTAAAAATAATTCATTGCAAGGTTAATGCTATTTAGTGTTAAGTAATAAAAACTAACCCTTCGCCTTTTACATACATATTATTGGTAGCCAGCGAAAGAGGACATTTATTTAAAGAAAGAGGACTACTGACTGGAAGTATTGCATCATGACATTATCGTGCATATATGTTGGTCTACTTTTTCCCAGCACACAAAAAATGCAAAATTGGCGGGATATGCCATTTTAATGCTTTGATGTGTGAGATAGGCTTGTCAGTCTCGCTGATTAAAACCCGATGGACGTGCCATCTCTTCGTATTTATTATTTGTATATATTTTTCATTTCATTCTGAATAAACATGTTTTCTAGTGCATAACCCTAAAATAGATTCTACAGATTTATAGTATCTACAGATATCTGACTCACAATCCATTGCTTGCCTCATCTAAATTCCGCTGCTGTAGCGTATCGAATATTTATTCAAGAGGTTTTGGAAGATTGGTAAGCGTTCCCTATCAAGCTTTCACTTTTCCAATCATTTGAGAGAGTTGGGTTACTATAAACATTATAGTCACAGCTAGTTTTTCAAATAATCCATGTTCGTTAGTTATAAATTATTATAAGGTTTTCCAATAAGGGCGGGACAATATTGACAGTTTATGGCGGCCATGTCGTTTTGGCGGTGTCTGCCAAATCTATTGTTTATTATTCAGTTACTGATGCCAAATCATTATGGTAGGTTAAACTATTGAGCAGAACGTTAAAATTTTAATATCGAAATGAGCGTTCGTTAGTGCATGGTCATCTATCGCCGAGGTGACTTGAATTGGCCACCAGTATCGTGCGATTTGACCCCGCTAGATTTTTTTGTGGGGTTTTCTGAAGTCGCAGGTCTATGCCAATAAGCCGCGATGCCCTCAAAGTCAACATAAACCAGACCATCGCTCAAATTGAAATTGGAGTCATTGAAAACTGGACCTCTCGGATCCGTGACACCGTGCGAAGCCGCGGTGGACATTCGAACGATGTCATATTCCTTACATAATGGCATACATGGGCCTATCAAATAAAAAAATAATTTCGTTAATACCTCGCTGGTGCTAGCCCGACCTTACAATACAAGGCAAACGCAAAATGTGTTGCATTTACCTAATAATTTAAAAAATAGATTTCGCCCAAAACCAAATTTCTACGAGAACCAGAGAAACCCAAAAATATATGTCATCAGTGTGTGTCTCTGTACGTCTGACTCATCGATATCTCAAGAAGTTATTTCCCGATTCCGTTTTTTTCCCAATCTGTTTAATTCGTCAATGGGAAGAGCTGAATAGGTTTTGTTGACAGTCCATAAACTTAGTCTGGGCCATACAAACGCATGACTAAAAATCACATTTTTAGCCATATGGTTACCATCTTATCAATCGTTAACCGAATTAATACGGAAAAGAGACAATAGAAAGATTTTTTTAATAATCGACAGGAAGAGCTGATTAGATTTTAGTGCCGTTCATAAAATAAGTAGGGGGAAAATAGACTACTGAAAAATCACCATTTTAGCCAACTAAAAAAATAAAAACCGATTCCGGTCGATCTTTTTTTGCAATCAAACTATGCATTATTAATACAATGATATACTTAAGGTGATGTAATTGAAGAACTATTAGTCTAATTTCGATAATTATTTCGTCGATCTATTTTTTCGTCGATGCGAAGATAACTAAACTAATGTTATCCAAACGACGTAGATTAACTGGACACTATATATTGTGGTACCTGCACCGATTTTGCGTTCATAGCAGGGTCCAATATCCCTGCTTACGCTTCATTGAAATTTTAAGCAGTTTTTAAACAATACCTACAATTGCCTTATATATAGGATTGCCTAATATCCGCTTCTAGAAACAACTCATTCGAAAAAAACATTTTTGGATTTTTGAATATAATAAGTTGTAGGTTTTTGTACGATATTAAGTCTTTACCCCAGAATAGCATATGCCCTTAAAGATTGGCATATAGCGTAGTATATCATTCCTAAATGGCAAAGTTCACGAATATCCCTTAATTCAAGAAAAATGTATTCAGGGTGAGTTTTAATTAACCGGCATCCTTAAAGGAGGTGAATCGGTACGAGCAAGTAATCAAGTGTTGATAAATTTTGAGAAAATACAAAATAAAAAAATCTAAAAATTGAAAAAGACATTTTTTTTTTAAATTCTAACATTTTTTTTGTTGATAAATAGTATAAAAAGCGCTGAGCACGATGCGCTATCGAACGGTAGGTAAAATGTCGCTAAAAATGTTATTAGTGATATTTTACCTACCTCCCGATGGCGCAGCGCTCTCAAACGCTTGTCAAACTTTAATTTAACAGTCGAGTTATTCAAATTTTTATATTATAAAAAAAACAAAAGATACATTTTTTTTGCTTATTCCATAAAAAAATAATAAAGTTGCTTACCAGCTTGTCCTGATTAACCCCCTTGAATAATTCCGCTTAATTAAAACGTATATTTTTCTGACTCTTGACTGAGTGATTTATAAGAGGTTCCTATCGTAGATGGTTATCTATTATTACTTCTAGGTAACCATACTGTTAATTGGGATTTACAAATTGACATATACACTGCCATATACAAATTGATTCGAGCCCAGCGCTAGCGGTTTGAAAAATACATGTAGGTACGTTTTATCTTACTACTAGTTTTTATTTATTGCCACACACATCCCATATTTACTAATAAGAGTAGATCTCGCGTGGGGATCAAGTACCCCGCCCTAAATTCAGGAACACCCCTCAAATTCCCGACGACTCCCCTCTAATTCGTATTTAAAAGGATGTTTTCACGAGTACTGAAATTAATTACCGGGCCCTGCAATACAGCCGCGTTATATTTACACGCATGGCGGGGCTAGCGAGCGACGAGAAGTGAAGGCGGACGCGGTCACGCAATAAAAGTATCAGTCATCCCGGATGAAGGAGTCGCGTGACGCGTAATCAAGCAGCGCACTGGCGATAAAGGCGCGTTGCATTCGGCCAGCACGCCAACAGAGACCACTCACTCACTCACTCCCTCCTTGGAGAGAACGAGCGAGCGATATGGTTTAACCCTGTGAGAACCATAGTAATACTTTCTTTAAATAAACTGCAGACATTTCGGGATTACAGGCTAGTCGTGATTCAGTCGAGGAGCCTCGTAAGGGCCGTTAAATCTCCCGCCGAGCAGCTCTTTAGCGGAGCTTCGTGTGAGCCGGGTCCATCAACCCGACTTTTGGATATGGCGTCGCAGGGCTCCGCGCCCTGCCGCAGAGGTGCGAGGCGCCTGATGGTTTGGACGCCTTATGGTGAAAGAATGAGACGGAAGTAGTTACAAGGCATTTTCTGTGGATGAGACGGGAATAGGTACACGATAGGTATACGACTGTCATGCTCTGATACCCGCGTTTGCGGTCTGCTAATCTGAAGAGGGTACGGCTTCCAGACTTCTGGCAGTCTGGTGTGCAGCGGTGCGTGCTGACGGCGATGTGCTCAAGCGGCGAGGTGTTGGTTTTTTGGTACATTACACGCGAGGCGCTTTACATGTTCCTCCATGGACTCTGTTTCGTAAAACTCCCGAAACTTTCCTCAGCCTCAATTTCAGAACCCGCTAGATATTTGTCTGCTGCTATGCCGAGATGAGGTGATACTAAGCCGGTGCCGCTTAAGTGAGCTTCGACCTCACGCGCAACTTCAGTATCAGCAATCGGGTCTTCGCTGGGATCGAGGTCGAACGAAATATGGACAGCAAGTAGTCGAAATTACGGAAAACAATTCCGGAAATAGGATAGCAATAAAGCAATTTCGTACTTTCAGCTTTTTTTAAAAAAAATAGTGCCTAGTAGTAAATTTACTTTCGTTATAAATAATGCAATCTGCTATATAAAGAATCTTGAAAATCACAAATCAGCGAAGGATCAGATACACCTGATGATTTCCTGATGTTCAAGATTTATTCCAACGACAAGGAATATAATAATTTTCTAAAATATTCGTTAAAGGGTTAAGATTATCGAAGCGGCGACGTGGAGACTATGATTTACAAGGGGCTACCAAGGCAAAATCAAATGCAACATGCAAAATTTATTTACATAATAATTAAATAAAAGTTGCAGTAAATATCCCTGCAAAGGCGATTAATTTAAAACATCGGTAACTCATTCGCTGAAGATATGTTTGGATATGAAATATGTGCATAAAATGAAGTTGTGAACTTAATGTTGAAGTGATCAGCAATCATGAAAAAGCGTATAAATATATATATTATATATATATATATATATATATATATATATATATATATATATATATATATATATATATATATATATATATATATATATATATATATATATATATATATATATATATATATATATATATATATATATATATATATATATATATATATATATATATATATATATATATATATATATATATATATATATATATATATATATATATATTAATAAATATATTCTTGACAGAAGGGTTTCATTAACTGCGTTTTATATACGTTTATATTATTGAGTTAGGATGTGCGTGGCCGCACAGCGGAACGAAGAGAATCGTTTCGCGCGTCCGTTGAATAGGCCGGTTCAATTATTCCCCAGCTGGCATAAATTTAACACGACAAAACGTCGCGCGTATTTCACTCAGCTCTAGTCGCAGTAATTCACGCGGGAAATCGATCTCGCGAACGTCCGCTTCCGATCGCGATTTCATTTCGGACCCGTCCGCGTCGCCCGCCGCCCGCCCGCCCGCCCTATCCCCCTCGCCGCCCTTGCCGCTCTGATGGGAAAAGACGGATCGAGCGCTCGATTGCGCGTCGAACAGCGCCACTGTAAAAACTCTATTATGTATTTCGACTTAGCCCGTTGTTAGAATTTAATACAGAGTATTTCGCGAAATCAGATCAACAAATTGAATTATTCGGTCATTTAAGTAAATGCTAGACAATGAACCTCAGCTCTTTTAGCATGTTCAGACTTTTCAAAAAAATCGAATCCTTCAAAAACTTCATCTCATATACATATGGTCCTTAATGGCATGTCTGTGTTTTCTTAGGCTGGCTCAACTCATGGTTCAGCTCCCATCAGGTAGCCTCCTCAAAGAAGGACTAACCTGAAAGAGCCACCGAGAACTCTGCCTGCGGCTGTAACCTATAGTCGTAGACAGTTATGGTGGGTGGTTCCGATCCGGGGAACACCCTGGGCGGAACTAGTCAGTTTGTGCACCGTGCAGCGTTAGCCAATTGACTGTGCACTCCTGCGAATAACCGGGTAGTCTGGAAACGTACGTTTCCAGACTCAAAATGGCACAATATCGTTATAGCTTCCTGTGGTGACGGATTCGCCGATTGTAATTGACATACGTCAATCCCATGCACAAAGGTGTCATTCTTGCACTTCCCCGTGTAATTAATTATAACACTCTAAGTGCCAGCCATATTCGTAGCGATTTATCACAATCCAGTCTGTAATATTGGGTCCTTTCCTATGAAGTTGCTGTTCTGTAAAGGAAATTTATGGCCAAAAACTTTGTGTGACAAATATATATATATATATATATTTAATTGTTAGAAATATTAACCCCTATTATATATGCAGATTTGTCATTTTAATGGGAGTTGCTTAATTCCTCTGCTGTACAACTATTGTGGACAGAAACCAAATAAAGCTTTAAAGGCGTTTTTTACCGACTCTTTAAAATTCATTTTTCCCCATGTAAAAATTTATCTATATTCTTAAAAAAAAACTACTACAGCAAGGTCTGATAAGACCTGGTGGGTGACCAAGAATCTCCAGCCGCAATTTCTCTAACTTTGCGACTAATGTCATTGAAATCTGTGGTTATAATTGTCATGCAGAAGCAGTGGCGATGAGCGATTGACCAGGCTCAGTTATTTAATCACGAGCTTCCATATAATTGTTTGCTGTTCCTAACAGTACACATTCAAGGTAAATGTATAGCTAGACTGCAAGAAGCTGTAATAGAAAACACAATATCTCATATTTGAAAATAACTTTACCATAGTTGCACGAAAGAAAATATTTGAGCAAGAACAAATGACGCAAAGACAAATAAACAGCTGATTCTTATTAAAGAATAACATGTCCTTGAATGAAAAGTTATTTGAATTTTTAATTTTACCTCAAAACCAAGTAATCTAAGTTCAAAGTGGCCAGTGTGAAAAAAGAGCAATTACACAGTTAAGTACCCAATATTACGACTAGGAAGCTAGAACTTAGAAGCTAATTATTACACAGGGCTATGGCAATTACATTCAAGAAATAAATGCGGTGTAAAAATAAGTTTCAGAGTAAGGACAGATGTCAATTAGCAGCACCTCCTCATATAGTGTTGAGGTATTTTATTTAGTTATTATAGTGGACACAATCGCTCCTGACATTCTAAGTCGTAAAATGTGCGAGCACGACAGCACATCAGCGTTCTCGCTCTACAAGAGATGTGGCGCATGGTGCCAGGCTATCGATATCGATTGATTCTTATATCGATGATTACATACAAGAAAACTATTAAAGTCGACTATTATCGTCAAAACCCGGCTTTAATAACAAATCCAGAAAGAATTGCGAAATTAAAACGGATATTCTACCCTATTGCAAAATATTAATGCACTGAAATATTCTAAATTATCTGAAATGTCGAAACACAGCAATTAGTTATTGCCCTAATGGGGACATACTTAATAGGACATTGTCTTGAAGAATAATTAACAAATCCAGAAGGAATTGCGAAATTAAAACGGATATTCTATCCTATTGCAAAATATTAATGCACTGAAACATTCTAAATTATCTGAAATGTCGAAACACAGCAATTAGTTATTGCCCTAATGGGGGCATACTTAATAGAACATTGCCTTGAAGAATAGTTAATTATATCACTAATGTGTTTAGTACTATGTACAATAGTACATTAGTACTATGTACAATAACTCGGTTAAACTACGTCCGTTTTTAACAAAATACTTCGCTTCTAGAAATCGCTATAGATTCTGATAACCTAAAATAAATTCAAATTGATAAATAATTTTGCTGCTCCGAATAATGCTCTTGGACATTGTACATATCAATTTACATGTAATTACATGCAAAGTAATGAAAGATTCATTCTTATCGACGATGTACCTTTGCAAAAAAATACAATATCTTTGCCTTAACAAAAGAATTTCCTTCTCTAACGGTGTATTCAAATTTGTAAAACTAAAGAAAAAGTAGGTTTCATAGACTAAAAATTATTTACATAGCATTTCATATATTTTTTTTTATTTTTTTATGTTTATTGTAACACCGATCTTAGTGTGGTGACGGTATCAAACACACTCATAAAAGACTCGTATCAACAACACAATGTTTTTGAAGAGCTTGTTCTCCTAGAGCAATTAAAGCGGAAGATCATTTGGAACGTTATGAGATTAACCTTTGGCGTAACATTTGAAACCGTTCCAGAGAGTAACTCCCTTTATTGAGGGTGTATTTAGAGGACTGGCAATGAATCTTATGGTTTACGTGCTAAGTTCATTTAGTTGTTTTGGACTACCCTGAACATCCTAATATATTATAAATACATACAAGAAAGTAATTTGTGTTGTGTGTTTGTTTGTTTCTACTGTTTATTGTGAAATTTCTCAATGGGCGGGTTTATTATCATACGACAATCTCTTACAACCAACCCTAATATGAAGTGTTTATATGTATGTGTGCATGTAACATGTGTGTAAGTGTGTGTCTTGTTATGGCATTCGACCGATAGAATTGTAAATGCAATTGCGTTAATTTTATCCCAATGGAAAATGGTGACCCAGCCGGGAATCGAACCCGGATCCTTACAATGTAAGATCAGGCGACCTAACCTAACACATGGGCCGAAGTTTGACAACCCCTTCGGCTTCCTACCTGCCTGTTTTAATTATTTCATTTTTCATTCAAATACTGTCAAATATTACTATGTATCCGTCCACATCAATATCGAAAATCCATCGATATCGATAGTGAGGCGTGGCCGGGGATAGCGATCTCTATATCTTGTGCGAGGGCGAAAAGTGATGTGCTGTCGTGCTCGCACGTTTTACGACTCCGAATGTCAGAAGCGATTGTGTCCACTATAGTTAATTAAGTGTTACAAAATATTACATACGTATGAGGAGTAAATGTCTATGTTAGGCAAGCGCAGAGGTTAGAAATTGAAATAATGTATAAATAATGTGTCATAAAATACGTATTGTCAAAATAGATATCGCCATTTTAGCTGAAAACTGTGTTATGCTCATTTGCAAACGGCTATTCCAAATGAAAAATTCCAACTACGAAAATTTTAGAGGATCAAATTTTATTGATTTATTTATTTTATTTATTTATTTATTTTCGGGAAACATACAGCGCTTCATTAATTATTACTAATTATTCTAAAACAGAGTTTCGCTGGCCGATTAATTGTTTCCCACATTATTTTCATCTACGGTAAATCAAAAATTGCATTGCACTAAATGAAATTAAATTAAATTGTAATTGAACTATTGTAAGGATAGGAAAGGAGAGGGATGGGATATATGTAGGATAGGATATAGATATTCAAATTATATTCACTGTGTAATCACTTCCTAGACGCCTAGTGAGCTAAGGACAGCTTCGCTGAATTTAGGTTGATTCAGGTAAAAAATGTCGATATCTTCTCGATAATTCTCAGACATAATATTTTAATAAGCTGTCTGTCATTTAATTATCAGATATTTCTCAATTATTTAGGCATCTGGCAACCTGCCGGCGTGCGAGCGGCCCATCCGGTCCGCTCCTATAACTTACTCTAATCATATCTAAAACTGCATGTTTCGTAGACAGCGTTTTCTTGTTACGACTGGCATTACTTGTTTCATATGTGGAGAATAAATATATAAAAAATGGTAATGTAAGAATGAATCCAATATTTTTCTTAGTTTAACTTTTTCGCAAAGGCACAGTTTCTGATGGAGATATTCTTTAAAACTGGTAGTCAGGGGGCTAGGCTGCCTACTGGGTACCTTTCCCGTTGCCTCGCCGTAAGGCGTTGGCCTCTGTCGGGCAGGTGGCGTAGCTTGACGGTTTACTGTTTTGTCCTAAGTCTTCTGCGCTCACCTCACGGGAGACAGAACAATACATTTCGTTAAAACTTTCTGAGCGGACGGGTTCGCCCGTTGTAGTTGACAACTCTAGTTATACATATCAACACTGGCCAAGGTCCAGTCCATCCAGTTGGCAATGAAGGGAAAGGATTAAGGTCCGCACGGACAGAACCCGTCCGAATACGTAGCGTAATAAACCGGGCGAATGATTGGCACTGGCGGCCGCCGTAATGACGCCATATTTCTAGCCATAACTTCGGCATCGAAAGGTCGAATCGCCCGGAAAACGTTATTCATCCGCGCGACAAAACCCGCCGGGCAATTTATCACCATAGATTAATGGCAGTTTATCGGGCGGCGCGGGCCGGTATCGCGGTCGGCGAACGCGCTTAGACCTGTCGGCGAGTGGCGTCCGCCGCGCAGCACAGTAATACCGTGTGTCGCCGGCTTATCGATCACGTGGTGACTTAAAGAATTGACCAGCATACGAGGTGTCGTACCGATATAGAAATGTTAAATGGCGAATTATATTACCAAAACGATTCGGTTGTCTCACCCCAAGACTTTCCCTGTATATTAATTTCAAGAATATAATCAATGAGAGCTCTCTCTCTCGGCCGCCAGACGAACCACGTTGGGCTCGCGCAACCGCCTCGGTCGGCGCGGATCGTTTCTCGGCTAAGGGTGGATTTGGGCGAAGCGCCAATAGAGGGCCAATATTTGTTTAAAATGTATAGCATAATTTAAATAATAATAGTATAGCTGGTATAGGGTAAAGCTGGGATAGATGCCGCACTGGGATAGACGCCTCGTTTTGAAAAACCCAACTACCTAAAAACGAAACAGCAAATGCGTTGTTTAAATTCGAGCCACATGCGGGGGGCGCATGTGGCTCGAATTTACCTCATTGACACGCAAGCTGTTGTGCGGGGTGAACGTCTCTTGCTTTTATGTCTTAATACATTCGCAGCGGACGCGACGAATGCTTCAAAGTTTCAAAAGTAAGTATTCACTGCTCCATATCTTTATAAGTAGTAATGGTTTACATTTCATTTTAATTGTATCAATACATTGGTTCATTGAGAACATATTTAGGAGTCAATCACAGATTTATTGCGTTTATTTGAACTAAAATACAAAGGGGTATCTATCCCTAGCGTAAAAGATAGTCGTCTAGAGTTTTCAAAGGATAGATGCCAGTAGGCCCTACTGGCCTACTGAGTAGGGGCTTCTATCGCTCTATACTGTGAGAGCCGCTGTCAAAGTATTTTAAAAGTGTTTTTATATTACGTCATGACTATTTCGGTACTTACTAATAGATATTGTAATGTGTGTGTGTATACTTGCGTGTCAATTAAGTGTTTTATTCATGCCTACTTTGCTTATTGTAGGTGAGCCATGCCAAGGAAATACAAAAGAAAAGAGGGTGTACGAGCTCGAGAAATCTCTTGGACAACAGAGCAGCTACAGTCAGCTTTCGATGAAATTGTCAAGAAAGAATTGGGGATCAATGAAATATACAGACGATTTGGGATTCCATTTTGCATAGAAGTCATATTGCCTAGAATGCATGAAATGTTTGTTATCTGAAATAATAGGTACGTTTTTTTTTGCATAGAATGCTTTGATAATTTATTCCAAAGAATGCTCTGATAGTTACATTAATACGAAGTCTAAATTGATTGGATTCAGTGTATAATGTGCCAGAAGTGGCTGCACGAGACATATACACTTTTTAAGAACTATTGCTCATGATGTGGAAAACTCAAAGCGATTTCCAGTTTGACCTATGTAAATAAAGAAGGATAGTACCTACCTATGCTGATTTTCATTTTTTTTTAATATTTACTAAGGTTAGAAGAATTTTCATACGCCGCCAGTGAGTGTCGGAAAAATCCCGACTTCCAAAATGGCAACGCCTAATTAGCAGGCTAGAATCTCGTTCGTTACCGGAATTAACCTGACAAATCACTCCACTAACTAAGAACGACCATGCACCACCTAAACGAATTTGTTATTTTTTTTTGTTAGAGTTGCATATGAATGTTGCTGTTTTTAAAAAGTCGAATAATGATTACTGCGTTAAAACGTAAATGTAAATATTTTTTTATTGCAGATGATTCTACGAAAGTTTTAACAAGGTTATAGCTTAAAAACTTTTTTTTTTGTTTTTTTTTGTTAAAGAGATGCATATATTTAATTATGGCTATGCGTGTTATATTACCTTTATCTGAAGATAATAAATAAATCTTACATTGTCATTACTTATTCTTGTTGATTATTTGAAAGGGAATCTATCCTTCTAAATTTTTTTATAGTGAGGCATCTATCCATATACAAATGTATTTCCCCAAAAAAAAATTCTCGCAAGAACTTAATTTGTGCAAAACCAGTAATAGTTAGGTAAAGACATACAGATTTTAAGGCTATGTAAATGATTAAACTAACTATATTACACAGATAATTTATGCCAAAATATTTGCTATTAAAATAATGAGACTCTTCCAAAAACTATTTTTTATTTTATTTTTTTTTATTTAGTAGTAACACATCTAGTAAAACGTTAATATCTATCCCGGTTTTACCCTATAAGATATTATATCCAAAATTACGACATGGTTTCGGCAGCCGAGTACCAAAAGGCATCCGAGCACCACATTTCAAGTCTTTAAGTCCAATATTGTGAGATTGAAATATGACTAGGTGGACCGAATTTAAAAACAACATTTTCAACTCTTGCCATGACCGTGACGACAAGTGATAGGTACATACCTGCATTACAAATTTCAGCCTAATCGAATGAAGCGTTTAGGCGCTGTTATATGATAATATTTAGAGGTTTCACACTTTAATCAGTTGTGTGAAAGTAAGCAAATTATCCGAATTATAAATGTTAAGGTGATTCGTCGCGGTCCGAGGAAACTATTCTGATAATAGATGGCGATGTAAGCAATATTAACAGAAAAATACGATTTTTAGCTCTCTCAGTGCAGTAAAAATTACGAAATAAATTTACCGGGAACTTTACATATACACGGTTCGATGTACTTCGTATCACCGCGATAATCAACCGCATTACGAAATTAATGGGGAAAACAGACCAATTTCGGTTCAGAACCGAAATTGGTCTGTTTTCCCCAATAATTTCGTAATTCGGTTGATTATCGCGGTGATACGAAGTACATCGAACCGTGTATATGTAAAGTTCCCGGTAAATTTATTTCGTAATTTTTACTGCACTGAGAGAGCTAAAAATCGTATTTTTCTGTTAATATTGCTTACAACGCCATCTATTATCAGAATAGTTTCCTCGGACCGCGACGAATCACCTTAATTGCTTTTATTGGAAAAACTAGAAATCCTAAACAAAATAATGTTAAAACTAGACACTAAGATTAAACAGGTAGGAGTATAGGCAAAAATGTTTTGTATTTGGTTCCCATTTTAAAGTTTAATTACCCACAAAAGGCGAAAGAAATAATATATATGAAACCTCAGTAAAAGCACGTATAATATTATAAATTTCAATAGTTTGAGATAAAAGTGACCAATGTGTGCAACCTCTAAAAATTATCCGGACTTCTCAAAATTTGGCATATATATTTTACATTACTAAGACACGGGGCATTAGCAAAGTTATATAAAAACACATCGTTGGGAAAATGAAACACCCTAACCTAGGTATGTAGAATAATCTTTTGTAGAAAAATATATAATAAAAATAACCAAATAAAAAAACAAAAAAATAAACACACAAAACATTTCTTCTGTCTTGATTAGGATATGGTGATTTCTTTGAATAGTTTCATCTACAGTATCACGCACTGCACGAATGCCCACTAATAAAACTAACTCTGTATAATAGTAATAAATTTTACACGCAGGATAATCTAACGCTAATCTAACTATTCAAACTCGCCGGCAATCGAATTACTAAATGACCCCACTCGTTCCCTTTATGTGAGTTATCTTAATAGGCCATCTATATGACCAATTCTTACGAAATATATAAAAAAATACATAAAGTTGTCCCCTCACAACGACAATATTTTTTATTGTACACGTTACATTCGGTGATTATAATTTTTACGACTTCATTATAACTTTTGATTGTCACGAACGGAACTGTGAAGAAACAGTCATAAAAACTCAACAACAACGTGACAGAATAGACAAATTTATTTAGCCCGTAAAGAGAAGACGCATTCGGATTTTCAAAGGTAAAAAAATAGCTTATCATTTGATGTTCATGGTCGTTATATAGGTCGTTATATATATCATGATATATCATGGTCGTTATATATTATAGGTTTAGGAAAGTTTATTTTACTGGGCTATTTGTTCTACCCTAGATATTTCTAAAATGGTTCCTCACTACTTAGAGCTTTTAGACGGCCGCATTCTCTTCAGGCATTGTATCTGGATCAACATAGGAGTTGGACATAATATTGTTTTAATTCTTGTTCATCTACAATATGCATTTGTTGTGTAACGTCGTTGATGAGAGAGTGTTCTTTGCTGATATTCTGATGACAATCTGCTGATGCTGCTGAGATATCCTTGAAAAACTTGTTTGCAGAGATAAAGTTATTAGACATCAGACAGACATATGAAAAAACAGTTCATCTTAACTACTTAAAAAATAGGGATAAACAACTTTAAACTAAGCATAAAATGTGAGGCTCCAAAGCCTCTTAACACATCGTACAGATAAACCCAAACTTCTTTTGCCCAAGACACTTTGGCATTGTAGGATGCGACATTTTTAAAACACAAAGTCAATTTAATTTAAATTTAAAATTACGGAGACTTTAACATGGAAGAAATGAAATGGGAAAGATTATAAGTTAAATGTTAAAATAAACTATTACATACGATTATTTTCATACTATTTTTCAAACCATTATTTTATTACTACAAACTTCATCTATTGACATTTTATATAAATTTTAATTCTTTGATCATGGGAATTAGATTAGTTTTTGTGTTAATTTCCTATTTTACCGTTTATTGGATTTTTATATTTTATTTTTATTCTATATGTGCGAACAATTATAAACAAACAATCGCTATACATGTAATCTATCGTAGTGCGGTCTACGGTCTAGTTAAGTAGATTCTGCAAAGAAAACAATTTAAATGTAAGTTTTGGAATAACTAAATGATTATTCATTTAAAAATCATCGATTTTTAATTATTTTAATTCTATAAATTGCTAAAATGTAATTTTGGGGCATTTTGGCCCAATATTTTAAAACTCCCTAGCATTTATAAAAAATAAAATATTCAGAAGCAAAGGTTTACGTCCCCCAAGCGTTTCATATTCTTTGACTAAAATGAATTATCATTGCAAAATCGCCTACACTATACCCAAATTTTGAATCCCTATTTTACTCTGTATTTTTGAACCTATTTTTTCTACGAATATAATAATACAAATAGTTTTGACGACATAACGACTATCAATAATCATGAAGCCACGCTTCATTAGTTTGCTTATTTTTTTCCAGAATTTTAGAACGCGTATTTTCTGTATAAAAGAAGATTTCATTAAAATGGCAGAAGCACCATTGGGCCCCAAAAGTCCTCAATTCATGATTCAAAATCAGATTTCTATTACCTCAATATGAGGCCGTCACTGAATGGCATTGACTCACTGAATGACGTGACTTCAATAGAGCATTTATTGTGTCAATTTTAGTGCTGCAAAACCATGACCAATTTTTTCTTTGGGATTTTATTGCATCCATGATCATAATCAATCAGTAATATTCTTAATCATAATCAATTTATTAAATTCAAATTATAAGGTACAGAAAAGTAATTATATTATGGTTAAGTACTATAAAATATTTTTGAATTCGTCAAATTTCAAAACAAACACAATTTATAAAGGCAAATGGTGATGGAATTTAACTACTAATAATTTTATTAATTTAAAAATGTTTAAATTAAAAAAATAGGAAATTGTAATATAATCACGTGTGGCGTGATATACCGTAGTTTAATTAAATAGATATAGTAAAATATTCGGAATAAGTCGTAATTTAGAAAAAGCACAGCTGCCTAATAACAAAAATCGAATACACTGTTAACAAAAATCACATGGCCCGGCGGCATAGCGGTTATATCGCTTGATCATACATTGTAAGGTTCCGAGTTCGATTTCCGGCTGGGTCACTATTTTCTATTGGGGTAAAATTAACGGAATTGCATTTGAATTTACATAGCAGTTTCAATTTACATAGCACAATGTACAGACACACTTTTATACACTTTTTAGAGTCACACATACATATAAACACTTCATAGTAGGGTTGGTTGTTAGAGATTGTCGTATGATAATAAACGCCCATTGTGAAATTTCACAAAAAAGAGTAGAAAAAAATGTGATCTAGAGATTTAAAATCAAAACTATTAGATAGATATCATTTTGGAAAAAAATATAATCTCTAAAAATAGACGATAAATTGAAATGTCAAAGGCTTAATTTAAAGTAATTAATCAAGGAAGCAATAGAACGGACGTTTGGAAGTGTAGCTCTGAATCTTTTATGTAGATCAATAAAAACATAATTGTTAAATAACTCTAGACTGCAAATGATTCACCACAGCTACAGTAATCGTTCAACTCATAAAAAGCATGTATATACATGTAATATACATTACATTACGATTTCAGTAAAAAAAAGTGCAATGAAAACCTTTACATTGCCCTTCGTTCGCATTGCGTCAGCGTCTCTTAGATGATTTAGTAATGCAATTGTTTGTGGGGACGAGAACAATTTCCAGTCGCATTGTTCAGCGAAGGCGGGTGGATATCCAGCTGTGGTTGTGTCTGTATTTGTGAATGAGAGAGTGAGCGTGTGTACGTGTGTGTGTTTAGCCGCCCGCCACTGGGAAGTTCGATAATTGGCCCGTTGGTTTTGATTTATATAGCGTCCTTGAATGCAACCGCACCGCCCGCCATATCGCGCCAACGCCTTTCGACCGCTTATTACCGTCGCTCTCTACACCTTTCGTATTATTATATATAACGCGGCCTGCGAAAAGTCGAAAGAGCGGCGCCGGAGAGAAAGAACTGCTCGTAATTTCTGGACGACACCAGATAATGAGCCTTGTTCCCCCCAGGTAGACGCGTATAACTGGGTAGACACTACGTCACATGTTATAATTCGTATGACCTGCCAGAAAGCAATTTAAATTCGCCGCGCGTTATATTTCCACCACGCGTGGTGTTGTCATGGAGTCATATACGCATAATTGTAACACTTTCACAAACACACATCGTGTAAATAGGAGCGGGTCAGAATATGCTCGCCTGCCCGACAGTCTCAATTGAATCATCAGACGGGCAAGTAATCTGTGTTTTCATCCGTCGCGCGCCTCCGGAGACCACCAACAACATAAGCCCCGAACGTGGTCATTGATTCTCTACACCGGTCGCACGGCAGTAAAGGGGCACATTGGTGGCGAATGCGTTCATGCTTCAACACATTAAGTTTTTATAAATCACTGGGGCCCAAATCATCTTGAATTTTCACCGGTCAGTATATTTGCCTAAACAATTGAAATGAAAGTGTTCAGTGCGTGTTCAATGTATTCTCATTATCAGCGCTCATCGTCGACTATCCCTTTCAACTAGGCCAACCTCTTTCCCAAAGGGATATCCTCGGCTACTTGCCGGGAAAGTCTTGGGTTGAGACAACTGTTTTTTTTAATACCGTCAGTTCAAGATCAAATTTATAGAAGCATTCACGTCAAAATCCTCGAAATATTAGGCATGGGAAACGATGTAAGTCAGTCGGAAAATGGATTCAAATTGCACAAGAAATATATTTTTTCTGATTGAATTGATTACATAGCGCATTAGATTGATAAACGTCGTACTTTGGCATCCAGTAATTTGGCATCCAGGATTTTATTACGAACCTCAAAGTTCACAGTTACGATCACAAGTTTAATTTTTATTTTTTATTTTCTATTAATTAGTTAAATGTGGCGTCTTTCTTGGCATAGCGGTATGGCGGCGCACTGTAGCGTTCTAAACACGCTAATACGATAAAAAAACAAACTATGTAATTTTAAAATCATAGCTTTTACCTATTACTGCAACATTATTCATAAATTTAATGTAATGAGTAACAATTACATACTTTAATATTCAGATAAACTAATAGATGACATTCTATGTCTACGAATTATTTCTGTGATGCAATCAGCCTATATAAAATGTGATAGATGACACTTATAATTGAATATTATTATTGTTATAATTAGTTAAATTACTAGGTTTTTATAATCAATCAGTTCTTTATAAAAACCATTCATTATTAATGTTATTATAGATGGCCAAATAAATTGCTATTAGTTTAGCCGTCAATGCTATCAATGCAATCTGCATTTCACGGTTTTAAATGGGTTGTGAAATCATACTATGAAGTAGAGCGGGGGTGGTTGTTAACCTTATGGCAACTGCTCTTGAAATGACCATTCGGCCACCCGATCCCGGGTGAATAAGCCGGGCAAAGGATGCCGTGGTCCGCGATAGATCCCGTTGACACCGTATCACCACTTCATAAGGGAGAGGTCTGCGCAAGTGATTTTCAGACGGAAGCAGAGATATTTCACGAACTTCATTTGAATGCGCTCGATTCTGTTTATATATTTGTCATAACAAGGGTTCCATACTTGAGATGCATATTCCAAGATGCTTCTGACAAAAGTGCAGTAAAGGATCTTGAAAGTTTTAGCACGGTGAAAGCAAGCTGCACTCCTCATAACAAAACCTAAAGCTTTGGAAGCTTTAGGAACAATAGATTGAACGTGATTATCGAACAGTAGATGAGAATCATGAATGACACCAAGATCTTTAACCACGCTGCACCTCTGCAAGTTATGAAATTTTAATAAGTATGAGGCTAGAGTAAATATTTTTTTACGGGTGAAGGTGACAACGGTGCACTTGGATGGATTGAGGTCAATTTTATTAGAGAGACAGTAACTGTCCAATCTTGAAAGGTCCGCCTGAAGGTCGGAGTTGAGTTGAGAAGAATAAGTTGAGCAATTTAGTAACGTATATAATTAATGATAGTAGCGATTTATTATAATTTTACATATTTAAATTCTGTCACAAATATCATTACTTCTAATGTAATAATTAATATCCATTGAATCCGTTTCTCGAATGCGATAGAATCGGACAGATTATCTAATTTCCCGCCCACAGAAACTAACATCTGCCTAGATAAGCTATGGGGCGAATATCAAATAGAGGCCAATAAATTTGCGCTAGCTTGTGAGCGTGGTTTAAGCTCGCCTTCGGTTAAGTCGGTAGCGGCTCAATTTGGCCTGGCCCTGCACCACATCCTGAATTTTTTACAAATGCTATGACTGTGGATAAATATACAATTCCGATATAATTTATGCGATACTTGCACTTTTCTGATCACGCTAAGCGGGGTATTTGACATGCACGGCAATATCCCCTCCAGCTTTGATTATATATGGTATTAGACCGTTTGCGCAACCACATAGTACATTTGGCAATCCTTCTGCATAAGCTAAATGCAGGAGGCGCTGAAAGTATTGGCTACCAAACTAATAGCAATTAATTTGGCCACCTATAATAACACTATTATTATATGGTTTTTCTAAAGGACTGATTGATTATAAAAACCCAATAATTATTGCCATCTATTGTGCTATCTAACATTCAATTATTAGTGCCATCTATTGCATTTTATAAAGGCTGATTGCATAACAGAAACGATACGGATGTATAGATAGCCATCTACTAGTAAATTTGAATATTAAAGTGCGTCATTATTACGTACATATTATAATCTCTGTACCAAATTAAAAATTGACACATTTACGTAAATAACATTAAAATATTAAGAACAATGCTATAACAATTTGTTTGTTTTCATATTATTATAATTTTATACCGTATATGCTTGTTTAGAGATCCATCTAAATTGCGCTGTTACTGCTGAAAATACTGTTATACCATGAAAGTCGCCATATTGAACACAATAATTAAAGATTAATATTTTTTATAGTATGAGTGCCATCTACACGTTGCGCTACTTAAAAAAATCCCGGTAGCCAAATCGTATTATGACTTTGTGCAATCTAAAACGATATATAAATAATGCCAGCAGGTAGTAATATATTTGTTTGTGGCAACATGTTTATTTATACAGCACTAGAAATAAAAGATCATAATTTTTATCAATCACGACCTATAGGACGGTCCAGAGCAACTACCTGCTCTATTGGGACGGAGCCGTCTTGTAATTTTTACACGATTGCCCAACGAAAAAGAAGTGTAATGTGTTCAGGGTTCATATATGTATGTTTTACGTTTCTTTATTCCACCATAACATATAAACGCTTAAACCAACTTAGAAGTGTGTGATATTGTTAGAACTGCTATGTTATCTTGAGCATTAAAAGGTACCTATCTTAACTGTCCCAGTGTAACTGTAAGTAGTGGTCTAAATGTCTAAATCTCTAAATGTCAATACATTACCATAAATATATTGTTTTTAATGTCAAATGAAAGGTCTGATTGAGTACATTCTGATTCTGGTTGATTGAATACATAAACCACAAATATTTCATAAAAAACCGTAATAAACATAATTATAAATACAATAGTTTACTTTCTGTAATAGTAATCAAGTTTTTTTATTCGTTTTAATACATTTACTTGTTGTCCATTGTACTCCCACGTGTTGCACCGCAATGCAGCAAAAAGGAAATAAAATTAAAGTGCACGAAACACAGTAGGTATGTATTAATTGTATTTGATCAAAAATTACTGTACCTCAACTTATTCAAAAATCGTCTTCAAATTTTGTAAATTAGATTTTTTTACATTTATTATTTTGTTACAGTAGTTGTATAAGTTTTCCACTATTTCCAGATCTACTAGTTCATTTAATTTCAAGTAAAGTACATTAGGGATGGAAAAAACTTTTATTTTTGAATATTTTACTGACATTAATTGAAATTAGGGTGCGTTTTCTATTTAATTCGAGTGAAAAACCAAATTTAAAAAAAAAATAATTTATAGTATATGGCAGTACTTTGTATAGGCAAATATGTTTTAATCGATTTATAATTCAACCCCTATCACCCCCACCAAACTTTCTATTAACCCTCCAATCACTCAGTATAATATAACATAAAATCCAACACCCAAGTCCAGGTCACCCGCGCCACTGATCCATTAGTACCAGAGGACTCTCATCATCCATCGCTAATCGTGGATATCGGGAATGCTTTACTAACATTATTGCGAGAACCACCGCGACTAGTATATAAATTTTACAAAGCCGATTACCCACATATTAAAAATTACCTAACAAACATCAACTGGAATGACTTAATTGCAAATCGTCCCGTAGACACAGCGGTGGACAATTTCTATAAAGCTATAAACGAGGCAATTGAGCTTTATGTTCCATACCAATCATCTTACAAATCGGCACACCCGCGTTGGTTCTCCCCAGCCTTAATAAATATCCTAAAGGAGAAGTCAAAATTCCACAGAAGGTGGAAACGATACGGTAACCCCTTGGATTACGACTCATTTGCGCTCTTGCGACGCCGGGGTAAGGCTCTTCAAAAGCAATGTTACGCAAGCTTTATTTCGCACGCACAGTGCAATATTGAGAAGGACCCAAAAAAATTCTGGTCATACATCAAGTCTGTGCGTAACGGAAATAGTATACCTCAGTGTGTGAACTATGACGGCCAAGTCGCTACTGATGGGCCAGAAATTTGTGAATTTTTCTGCCGGTACTTTCAAACCGTATACTCGAATAGAAGCTCAGCACAGAGCGATATTAGCAAAGATAGCACATCATCTGAACCAACCTTCCAACCATCCGGTTCAACAACAGCAACGACAAGCGACTGCTTGAGCTCCAACAGCATGGGTTCTATTGCCATCACTGAGGAGTTTGTACTCAAATGCATTCGGGACCTGGATGTGAATAAAGGCGCTGGAAGTGATTTAGTCCCCCCCGTCTTCGTAAAAAATTGTGCCCTTCAGCTAACACGCCCTCTTTCTATGATTTTCCGCCTGTCGTTAGCTCAAGGAATCTTCCCTAGAAAGTGGAAAGAGGCACTCATAGTCCCGATTCATAAAGCAGGCTGTAAAAACACAGTTAGCAACTATAGGCCCATATCAATTCTTTCTGTCTTAAGTAAACTGTTCGAAAAGGTGGTATACTCACAGCTATATCCATATATTGCAACTTTTCTACCTGCTGAGCAACACGGATTTCTCAAGCAGCGTTCGGTAGTATCAAACTTGGCGAAATATACTAACTTTATCCTAATGACCATGAACGGGCGAAAACAAGTGGACGCTATCTACACAGACTTCGCTAAGGCATTCGATCGGGTTGATCACCCGATTCTTCTATATAAATTAAGGAGGCTGGGAGTGCACGGAGACCTTTTTAGGTGGATTTCCTCTTATATCACAAACCGGCACCAGGCTGTAGCAGTTGGTGGTTTCAGGTCTAACTTCGCGACAGTCCCTTCTGGAGTTCCGCAGGGCTCTCATTTAGGTCCTTTACTGTTTAACGCTTATATATTTGACATTGGCTTATGCTTCACCAGAGGACGTTATATATTATACGCGGATGATCTCAAAGTCTATGCTCAAGTGGATAGCATGGCTGATTGCCTCCATATTCAGACAGATATTGACCGACTCTTCGAATATTGCGTGAAAAATAAGCTCACTTTAAATGCTACCAAATGTAATAGCATTATATTCAGTCGCAAAAAGGATAGCATCAACTTCAAATACCGCGTGAATGGTGAATATATCCCTGAAGTTCAGTGCATTCGAGATCTTGGGGTACAACTGGATAAAAAGCTGACGTTCGATCAACACATCAACTGTATTGTTAGCAAGGCGTTGAGGACACTGGGTTTTGTTAATAGAATATGTAAACCATTCTCGAATATTAACATCTTTAAAACGCTTTACTTTTCCTATGTTCGTAGCACCTTAGAGTTCGCATCGCAGATTTGGAATCCGCAATATGGCGTGTATAAAAATAGGGTGGAGGGCGTCCAAAGACGTTTTACTAGATACCTGGACTATCGTGAGCACTTGGGACTTGGAACCTACGAGAGCAGGCTGAACTATTTCAGTATGTGTTCACTGGAAGACCGCCGCACAGCGGCTGATATGACATTATTGCATAAAATAATTCACAACAAAATTGATAGCCCTCATTTGGTAAATAAACTGTCGTTGTTAGTTCCACCACGAAGGGTTCGCTCTCCTCGTACGTTCGAAATCCCTCGTGTGAATACTAGTTACGCCCAAAACTCTGTTATGCACCGCTTGATGACCACATATAATAGACGATTCGAAGATATCGACATTTTTTACCTGAATCAACCTAAATTCAGCGAAGCTGTCCTTAGCTCACTAGGCGTCTAGGAAGTGATTACACAGTGAATATAATTTGAATATCTATATCCTATCCTATATATATCCCATCCCTCTCCTTTCCTATCCTTACAATAGTTCAATTGCAATTTAATTTAATTTAGTGCAATGCAATTTTTGATCTACCGTATAAGAAAATAATGTAGGAAACAATTAATCGGCCAGCGAAACTGTGTATTAGAATAATTAGTAATAATTAATGAAGCGCTGTATGTTTCCCGAAATAAATAAATAAATAAATAAATAAATAAAAATACATAACTTGACATTGATGGTAGGAAAAAAGATAATATTTAAAAAAAATATCTATTGAGATTCACAACCTAATGTATTGCGAAATAATGGATGGAACGCGCCCCCTGTAATAGGCTCCGTAAGCATAGATCAGGGTGATGGCGTGTCGAAGGCAAATAAAGGAAACGGTGGCGGTATATTTTCTGAATAATTTATTTGCCGTTAAAATGTCTTACAAGTTTCAACCTGTTCACATTTTAACGACCGCTTCACCGATTATGCCCGCCGTTATGGGCGCACATTAGGCTCAGGGATTGTGGATCGGTTAGAGACGCCGACGGGCGACGGGTTTTCATCTTAATGGCTTAATACTATTACGGGAAAGCGTTTCAGAATATGGAGAGTGTACGTCATAATCGCTGATTGAATAGATGGCGGTGGGAGTTTGGCTCGATCGTGACGCTGTTGTATGATGGTTGGGCCATTGATCCTATTTAGTGTTACATATATTGCGAGGCTCCAAAAACCGATTTGGCAATATTTCCGACACGGCGAAATGCAGGTGGCGCTGATAGCACCGACGGCTAACCTAATGGCAATTTATTTGGCCTATATACTAACATTGATAATAATAAATGATTTTGTTATAATGGACAGATTGAATATAAAATCCAATAATTTAACCAACGATAACAATAATAAGATTCACCTATTAGTGCCATCTATCACATTTTACTTTCCCGGCCGACCATCCGACGAGAAGGGAAAGTAATGTGATGTATACATCCCTCCACGATAGCGCTTAAACGCTTAATCCGATTGAGCTGTAATTTAGCATGCAGGCATCATTTAGTTATGTTACACGTTTAAAAGTGTTGTTAAAATCGGTCCACCAGGAGGCGCACTAGGCATTTTAATAAAGTTATATAATATAATGATTATAATAGTCAATCGCCAATAGTCGGAATAAAAAATCAAAATTTTATATATAGTCAATATTAGAAAGAATAGTGAAAATAGTCAAATATTGTCAAAAACAAATATATGTATAATTCTTAGTATAGTATATATTATACTATTATAACAAACATTATTATCTACATTAGGATATCAGCAATGTACCAATATTGTGTTTATGTTTTTATTTAAGAAATATCGTAACCAGGCGTAACCTTCATAAGAACTACGCCAACCACCGTATCTATATCCACTCGGATAGAAAGCAGCTCTTATGGCACTAGCCTCGAATACCATTAATTCAAAGCTAGTGCAAAACTGCATATCACTACTGAATTCCCTGGGCGAAAAGAACAGGGTAATTCTAAGATGGGTTCCCGGCCATGCAGGAAACGAGGGAAATGAAAAAGCCGACGAACTTGCTAAGACGGGAGCAAAGGGAATGTTATACGGCCCTGAACCTTGCTGTGGCGTACCAAAAAGCCTTGCAAACCTAATGCTCAAACAAATGTGTTTAGAACAATCCATCAACCACTAGAACAACACGCCAGGGTTGAATCATTCCAAAGCGCTATTTAAGGCTTACGATCGGAGGCCTTATCGCTAAATAGGAACAATCTACGCATACTGGTGAGGGCGCTCACGTGGCATTGTGGCCTGAACAAACACATGATCAGCATCAAGCTCAGAGACACAAAAATGTGCAGGTTCTGCCAAGGAGCAAAGGAGACTCTCCAGCACCTCATGTGCGAGTGTGGCCCGCTGATGCGTAAAAGATACACCCACTTGGGTGATCATTACTTCAAACCTGAAGAGGTAAAACAATCTGGCGCCAAAAGCCTGCTGCGGTTCTTAAATGACACGAGGCTTAGCGCAGAACTATAGTAGGTGGCGAACACAATAGATCAGCAATGGTGGTAGTGTTACAAGGCTCATAAAGACCTTACAAAAGCCCCACTCAACAAATTAAAAAAAAACCCGGGCATTTTAATATTTTTGTTTTATTCTTAGTATTTTTTAAATTTATTTAGAAAAATCAATAATGAAGAAGAAGGCGATATCCATATGTTAGAATTAAATGAAAGTGTTGAATCGAACAGATATTTTTACATTGTTGAGTTTATAAATACAATAGTCCACTGACTGTATTATAATTTATTACATAGTACACCTATTTTTATACAATTTCGTTAAAATGAATCACAATATAATTTAGAATATTTGTAGAAAAACGAGACATAAATTAATGTTACTTTGTAAAATGCTAATGTTAGTTTCCAAAAGTAATACGGAATGTGACTTATTTGAAAGGATAAAAATCAATTATAATACTTAAATATTAGTACGTTAAAAGTTACACTTATATTCCTCAATGTGGCCATCAAACTTTCAAAACGCCGCCTTGTAGAATTATAGTTTTTTCACTTGACACATCTGAGCGCTTACCATCGAAATACAAGTACCGTCTCAGCTCTATCTATCGTGAAGGCCAGGAAACCTTGTTGATGATACTTGCTTTAAATTTTCCAGACTTACGTCTAGGTCGCTCACGGCATGGATAGCTCTAAAACTGAAATACATTTCGGAGGTTTACTAATGTTTAGTATTAACGCATTCGACTTAAACCCTAGAATTAACTTTCTCATCGATGATTGCATATCATTGATTTGAGATCCAATAGAGTCAGAGGTATAGGGGGTTAGCACACGCTGTTGTGTTCTTCATGAATAGAAGGAACAATATGTTATCAAGACATGACTCTAGGAATTCCTACCTATTTTGGTCGCTTCGCAGATGCCTATGGCCCAAAAATCTACCCAAAAGTTTTAGTGCAGAAGTATCGAAACCATAGCGCTGAAGTCTCAATAACATCAAGTGATGATGCAAGTATGTCGAATGCACGAGACAAATCACAAAAGATCGACGTAACATTTCGATCTGCTTCTCCGAGTGTCTATGAGCTACGGTCAAAGCAATGGGAAAATAGATTTACATGTCGACTATTTAAATGCTCAAATATATTTGTTACAAAAATCTCAGAAATGAACCTACTTCATGAAATATTAGATATTTTAACACCAAATATTTTAACCACTGCCATAAAATGAATCAAACAAGCGGCTCTTAAATAAACATTGTCAGTGGGTTCCATAATTAATGATGGTAAGAAGTGGTGTTAGCGTCGATCTTCCAGAAGGAAACATATCGTAGCTGCCAGAGAGAGGGAAAATTAATGGTTTTAAAACCAAACTCAGCTGCTGCAACAATTTGCTCGGTAAAGAAAATGCAGGAAAATATTAAGTTCAACCATGTGAGTAAAAATAGACTTACTTATATAAGAAAATATTTTGAAGGGCTATATTCGTCGTAAAAAGGAAATAATAATTGTATCGGTTTTTCACGTTTCAAGGTCCTAAGAATCCAAAAAAGTAGTTTTTAAAAAATGTGCCCGGTGTTCGTTATCCACTCGGTTCGTTATCACATGATAGCACAAAAGTCGAAAATACTAAACCGAATGGTTAAAATTTAGTATGTGGGTTTTTAAGTATATCTCTTCGTTGTTTTGAAATTATAATTTAAGAAGATAGAGTAAAATTATTTTTTTAAACGGCTGTAATGATTTAAAAGAATATTTGGAAAATTAAAGTCTTTATGGGGATACCAATATAATAATCATAGTGGTCGGTCCAGTAAAACTTTAGTTTTACTGGACCGACTTATTTTTATTTTCTTTTGTTTTATTACAGGGTTATTTTTAAAATAAAAGTGTCGATTGATAGAAATAGAAGCCATTTCGTAAATTCATATCTAAAATACTAACAGAAAACAATATCTGTCGTAAAAATTGCCTAGGCTATGGAAAGTTGACTTCTGTCTCCATCTATCATTCCGGGCTCTTGGAATGAAAACCAAGAACCTAGGCGCACATAAACTTCTGCCAATTGCGATAAGGTCTGTGATTTCAAAAAGCCTTTGTAGATGGTAGAGGGAAGTGAAGGGGTTTAAAGTCTGCGTTGCATCTCATCGCCGTGACCAGTTCTGATCTTGTAGTGTCCTGTCCAATCTGAGACTTCCTATGAATCTCTCAATTCTTTTGGGTATGATGTTTCTGACCTCCTGAAGTGAACAGACACAGTATCGCCGCTACGCAAGGGTGAGGACCGCGCAAGCGACCTCGATCCTGTACCCAGTCAGGAGGTAGGTGGTATCCAAAATTTAATTCCAGATAGAGATATTCTTCCAAACTCGTAGACAGGGGGCGAGGCTGCCCACTGGGTACCTTTCCCGGTACCTCGCCGTGAGGCGTTGGTCTCTGTCGGGCATGAAAGCTAGACAGTAGATTTGTCTTGTCTCTAAGTCATCTACTTTCGAACACAATAGATCAGCAATGGTCGCAGTGTTACAAGGCTCATAAAGACCTTAGAAGCCCCACTAAAGTCTTCTACGCTCATCCCATGGCTGAAAGAACGATCACATATCGTTATACCAGCCTGGGGCGACGGGTTCGCCCCTTGTAGTCGACACCGCCCTACTGTGCTCCTCAAGTGTTAATATCACCCTTTCTAGGTACAGTTTCTCTTACGCAATTGGTTAGTAGATGCTCTGCCATTTCAGCGGATTTTTTTAAAATCTACAAATTTCATCCTCAAGAGTTCTCATGTTTCCTAAACGGTAGTTTACTAGACAGTGCCCTGTCAAAAATCCAATTCGCACCTGTATTCAACACCTTTGTTGAGAGAAAGTAGTCTAAATATCGATGAGAGTTTTTGATTTTATTCGGTTAACTTTGTCCTGAAAGTTCATCTCCGTATATTAACATCGTTCTTCTATTCCATGATAGGATTTGATTTTCAGAGTGTAGTTCCAGAACAGAAAGGTTCAGGCCGTATGGTGGGCATATTAGTGTCCATCTTCGCAAGGTTGCCGGCGCATTTGTTGCTTTATAGTGCTTCGTTCCTTGGCATTTACATATATCTGAGTTACTTTTTACTCATCCTCCAGTTGATTTAAGGCATTTATATACTTTCAAACTAGCCACTAATCAAAAATATAGCTGTTCCGAACTTTAAGAGCTGCTTAACTGTCTGTCTTACATTATGTAGATCCTTGCACCGCGTCAGCATTTTGGGTACATTTCGCTGAATTTATGCTTGAAAAATGGTCATTGTCATCCATAGGGTCTAGTTGTAGGGCTAGTTGTAAATTCGGTCCTTATACACCTGTTCTTGCTTTTCCTATTTTCGACCCATTTTTGTAGCAGACCAGTTTTCAAAGTCGGGTCACAATATTGTCCCAAAATTAGCCGTTCAAAATAGCCACTTCAAAAGATTTGCTAAAATTGTTTTCTTATTGCATTATGTCTGAATTATTGTCAGTCGTCATTACCTCATGAGCTTCCTGAAGGAAAAGACTTCCTTAATCAGGTTGATCCTCTTCTAAGAGCCTTACTTAAGGATAAAATCTGTAGTGTCAATGTGTACAATTTCCTATACTTTTTTTTTTTTGGTAAATCTAATTTGGCTATTGTGTGCTTAGCACACATTTATTAGGAATTATTTAGGAATTACTAAAAGCTGGAGGCAGAGCTATCGTAAAGGAGCTGAGTCTGCTGTTCAACGAGGTCTTGTTCACTGGTGAAGTACCCAAGGATTGGACTAACAGCATCGTTCTGCTCTTCCATAAGAAAGGCGATAAGACGCTTCTGAAAAATTATCGTCCTATCTCACTTTTAAGTCAGGTGTACAAAGTATTCTCCAAAATCCTGACTACACGCTTGACACAAAGACTGGATGAATATCAACCCAGGGAACAGGCAGGATTTCGGAAGGGTTTTGGAACGATCGACCACATCTTCACACTTCGGCAGGTTATCCAAAAGTCCGAAGAATACAATAGGCCCCTTTATCTAGCCTTCGTCGATTATTAAAAAGCATTCGACTCCATAGAACACTGGGCAGTCACCGAATCGCTACATCGATGTCACATAGGCTACCGGTGTATACAGATCCTGAAGAGCTTGTACAAAGCGGCAACAATGACCGTACAGCTGAAAGAGCTAACAGACCCTATACCAATCCAAAGAGGAGTCCTACAAGGTGACGTTACATCCCCTAAGCTGTTCACCAACGCTATGGAGGATATATTCAAGACATTGGACTGGAGTGGCAAGGGAATCAACGTTGACGGCGTGTATCTCAATCATCTGCGCTACGCGGATGATATAGTTATAATCGCTGAATGTGCCGAAGATCTACAACTCATGCTGGAGCAACTATATCACGCGTCCCTGCGAACGGGTCTTAAGATGAACATGGACAAGACAAAGGTTATGGCGAAAGCCGATCTCACACCGAATCCCATTTCATTAAATGGACAACCGCTGGAGCAGGTGCAGGAGTACACATACCTAGGACAGATGATAAAGCTCGGCCGGGACTCGATGATGGCAGAGATAAAACGAAGAAAACAATTGGGATGGGCAGCCTTCGGGAAGCTGAGCTTCGTGCTGAAGTCCAGAATTACCCAATCGCTCAAGACAAAGGTGTACAATCAGTGCGTGTTACCGGCTATGACGTATGCTTGTGAGACATGGACACTGACTGCTGGGATGATCCACAAGCTTAAGGTGGTGCAGCGTAACATGGAGCGAGTCATGCTCGGCATATCGTTGTGCGATCGAGTCCAAAACGAGCTCATCAGACAGCGCACGAAGGTGGTCGACGTGGGTCAAAGAGTGGCCAAGCTGAAGTGGGCTTGGGCCGGCCACGTGGCCCGACGACACGACGAACGCTGGAGCAAGCGCGTTTTGGAGTGGAGACCCCGGCTAGGCAGAAGAAGTGTGGGCAGACCACCGGCCCGATGGTCCGATGACATCAAGGAGACAGCTGGACCAGTCTGGATGAGGGAAACGGACAATCGATCCGGGTGGAAAGTGATTGGAGAGGCGTATGCCCAACGGTGGGCGAATGCGCGCTGATGAAGAAGAAGAAGAAGAAGTGCTTAACAAAATAAAATATATTTTGATATTCTTGTTTCACATGACCTCTCCAGTCAAGACATTTTTTCCCAGAAAAGTGAGCCGTTTATTTCTTCGTGTTTTAGCGTCCGGCTTAAGCGCTGTCACTCCCAGACGGAGTAATCCGTGTCTTCCTTAGCGCGTATCTCAAATTACCGTCGACATCCGAGTCACGGGCGGTGGCTATGGTAGCGCGCGGGCGCTAAAAATAAAATGGGTGTAATTTCGAGAACAAAACGAGGCGGAAAGCGCGTGTCGCGTCCGCGTCCGCGTCGGCCCGTCATGTCGGACACGCCGCGCGTCCCGACCGTCACCTGTCATAACGCCGGAGCGAGACGCCTTGATAGACATTTTGGCACCGTCGGACGTCGACGTTTCAGTCGCAATTATTTTGTAATCTTCGCTGTTTCGAGATCGTTTATGATATGGCCTGTGCCTATAATACATCTACGTCCTTAACAAATGCGCTGTGGTATTTAGCCCGATGCATCCATCCGTGGGCGTTTTATACCACTGCTCTTTTATTTTAGTGATATTGCGACTTTAACAGTAATGCGACTTTACCGCTTCACATTCTCAGCTCCTGCTGCGATAGAGGCAATCCACCTCCTCCGCATCCAGTAAGTGTTTGCCAGCTTATTAGGGGTTCATTTCATTTCAATTCTTTATTTAGGAAATCGCAAAGTGTTATACAGTAATTACATTTTAAAAAAACCGTTTATTACCAATTAAATATATGACAAAGAATTAAACACACGATTGCTGTTACAGAAAGTGAACTATTTTATTTATAATTATTTTATTACGGTTTTTCTTAATGAAACATTTGTGGTATATGTTTATATATATACATGTATATTTCCGGAATTTACTCATTCAGACCTTTCATTTGACACTAAACACAACATATGTATGCCTATTTATAGACATTTGAACATCTGTACATTTATAAAACTACTTACATGATATTCGGACAATTAATGTATCCTATGATACTTGGGCTGATATAACGATTTTAAGGATACTACACACTTATAAATAGATTCAAGCGTTTAGAAGTTATCGTGGAATAAAAAACAGAAAATATACATAGATGAACCCTCAACATATAACACTCCTTTTTTGTTGGACAGTCATTTAAAAAATAAAACCAGCTACGCATTTCAATAAACTTACAGAATACCTAAATTACCTAAATTGAAAACTAAAATACCTGATTTTTTTAAATACATAAGAGGCATTATGTTTCGGGTGTGTGTGATAAAGTGTTTAGTGTGTGGGTGTGGAGTGTGAGCGTATATAACAGTAATTATATCATATAATAATATATAATAATAGTACTAAAAATCGGTAATATAGCTAAAATGAATAGTCAGTTTATTGTATTGGCTAGGATTTCATTTACGTATTTATATTTGCTTATGGAGTATTTATATATTTGCTTATAGAAGCGCTACTGGAATTATTAAAAATATCTATATCATTTAAATGAATATTACAAAGCCCACAGCAGCGTCTGCGTACTCGATTTCTGGATGCATTCTTATAAAACGTGGCAATCGAAAAGGGTTCAAATTGGCGCGTGGTTCTCATTGGGGCGTCAATATTGATCTCGCCCAACAGGCAAGAGCAAATATGTAGGGTCAAAATCCTCACGGTATAAGGAGGCACACGGCGCCGTAGCTACGGAGCAAAACAAAATGTAATTTTTAAGTATTTTTTAGCTTTAACTAACAACGAGTTAATTTCGGAGGTCGAAATCGAAATCACAAACCTATCTAGATGCAGCAAGCCAAGCATATATGTGAAGATTGTGAGGAGGTTTAGATGAAATATATGTACTAGATGTATACGAGCATGTATCTGTTAATATGCTCAGTTCGAGGTTTATTTTGCCTAGATAAAGTGCAAAATATATTTTGATCAATGCGATTTAAATCTTTCTACTTCTTTTCAAGAAAACTCTCCAAACAATCGTCGGGGTCACCAATATTGGAAGAGTGCCTGGTTGCTCTTTCTGATGGTGTGCGGAAACCAGGCTTCCAATCTTACGTCGATTTTTTCTCAGCTGACAAGAGAGTAGAGAAACACAAACATTAGTATTTAACAATTTATTATTTTTTTGATTAATTATGCAGAGACGCTTACCGATGAGCCGTTTGAGTGAAGAGAGAGAGAGTGATTTTATATATGAAAAATTGGGGTTTATAAAGCCAACATTTTGACGTTGAAAAGTTCAGAATGACGTCAGGCTGTACATTCGTGCATTGAAAGAAACGCTTGAAAAAATGCTGAGGGCGAAAGACGCATTTATAAATTCGGTTTAAAAGGATATCTCCGTCTGGAATTACCCTTCAGGATACCCCCTGCCTCCTGACTGGTTACAAAATCGAGGTCGCTTGCGTGATCCGCTGCCTTACGAAGCGGTGATACAGTATCTACTGAATCTATCGCGGACCACGGCATCATTTGCCCTTCTCCTCATCCGGGATCGGGTGGCCGAATGGTTGTTTCAAGAGCAGTTGCCGTAAGGCCAACAACTACACCCGCTCTATAGGAAACATTGCTGTTTCCAGACTCCCCCGGCTGTTAGTCGGAATGCACAATCAATTGACTGACGCCGCAAACCGTCGAGAATCTCCTGATGGTTTACTTCTAGGGGAGACTGGCCCGCAAACCAGCGTCCTACCCTGGCTCGCACTTCTGCGTGGATGCCACCGGCTGGGAGTTAACCCGTGCGTTTGACCGACCCTACAACATAGTCTTAGTGGCCAAACTGTAACAGGGCCCATTAGCTCCCACTGTACTAGATCTCAACACCGATTTGCCAGTGGTCTAGAAAGAATGTATTACGAAAAGTTTGTGTAAAGTTGTCGCGCGTTAAAATATGGCGCGGATGTCAATTTAAAAGTGTAATAATCGATCGAATGCAAATAATATATGCAGTCTTTTAGTATCGTTTGTTGAAAGAATTAAAAGTTAGTCTTTTATATACGTCATGTACTTAGGTCTAATTTTGTAAAAATACGATGAAGGACTATTGTCATAGTTTGTAATACTGTTAGCGGGTTGAAATGAGAGCCTTATGTTTTGAAACAGTCCGAGCATATTATTTAAAAAACTAATCAATTATATTATCTTATAATATTTTATATTATGTTGTATTATATCCTGCGTATATATATATATATATATATATATATATATATATATATATATATATATATATATATATATATATATATATATATATATATATATATATATATATATATATATATATATATATATATATATATATATATATATATATATGTATATAAATATATATATATATATATATATATATATATATATATATATATTATATATATATATATATATATATATATATATATATATATATATATATATATATATATATATATATATATATATTATATATATATATATATATATATATATATATATATATATATATATATATATATATATATATATATATATATATATATATATATATATATATATATATATATATATTATATATATATATATATATATATATATATATATATATATATATATATATATATATATATATATATATATATACATATATATATATCTATATATATATATATATATATATATATATATATATATATATATATATATAATATATATATATATATATATATATATATATATATATATATATATATATATATATATATATATATATATATATATATATATATATATATATATATATATATATATATATATATATATATATATATATATATATATATATATATATATATATATATATATATATATATATATATATATATATATATATATATATATATATATCTATATATATATATATATATATATATAGATCATGACGAAGGATTCCCTTGATCGGATTCGGGAATGCTTTAGGTGTTAACGAGAATGATGAATGCCTCTCACTTGCGGAAAGAGGAGTAGGTTAAGTTGGGCCCATTTTTCAACTAGTAAACGCTCACCCTTCATCCAATTATCTCAAAAATTAAGCTACAATCCTTCTTTATACGTAAACTCACTCAATTTCCTATTATTTCAGGGGAAATAACAAGACAAGACGAGCTACTTGACAGATGGAAGAATTTAAAATTTCGAATTTCGTTTTTTTATTTTCTAAAGGTGCGATATAAAGAAGCTGCGATCAATATTCAGCTGAAAACTTAAAACTAAAAGCGTGACATGCCCTCATATCAATGAAAGGAAGCAGTCAGCTCTTTCCTATTAGTTGGAAAGATTACCTTTAACCTAAATGGATTATTTACAATGAACGAAACATAAAATATGTAAAAATTCAATATTTTGAAATATTTGATAGTTTTGTGTATATATTCTTTTTAGAATTGATCAATAAGATGATTATAAAGTAAATAATTATAAAAGCCACTTACATCGTGACGAAGGATTCCCTTGATCGGATTCGGGAATGCTTTAGGTGTTAACGAGAATGATGAATGCCTCTCACTTGCGGAAAGAGGAGTAGGTTTAAGTTGGGCCCATTTTTCAACTAGTAAACGCTCACCCTTCATCCAATTATCTCAAAAATTAAGCTACAATCCTTCTTTATACGTAAACTCACTCAATTTCCTATTATTTCAGGGGAAATAACAAGACAAGACGAGCTACTTGACAGATGGAAGAATTTAAAATTTCGAATTTCGTTTTTTTATTTTCTAAAGGTGCGATATAAAGAAGCTGCGATCAATATTCAGCTGAAAACTTAAAACTAAAAGCGTGACATGCCCTCATATCAATGAAAGGAAGCAGTCAGCTCTTTCCTATTAGTTGGAAAGATTACCTTTAACCTAAATGGATTATTTACAATGAACGAAACATAAAATATGTAAAAATTCAATATTTTGAAATATTTGATAGTTTTGTGTATATATTCTTTTTAGAATTGATCAATAAGATGATTATAAAGTAAATAATTATAAAAGCCACTTACATCGTGACGAAGGATTCCCTTGATCGGATTCGGGAATGCTTTAGGTGTTAACGAGAATGATGAATGCCTCTCACTTTATAATCATCTTATTGATCAATTCTAAAAAGAATATATACACAAAACTATCAAATATTTCAAAATATTGAATTTTTATATATTTTATGTTTCGTTCATTGTAAATAATCCATTTAGGTTAAAGGTAATCTTTCCAACTAATAGGAAAGAGCTGACTGCTTCCTTTCATTGATATGAGGGCATGTCACGCTTTTAGTTTTAAGTTTTCAGCTGAATATTGATCGCAGCTTCTTTATATCGCACCTTTAGAAAATAATAAAAAAACGAAATTCGAAATTTTAAATTCTTCCATCTGTCAAGTAGCTCGTCTTGTCTTGTTATTTCCCCTGAAATAATAGGAAATTGAGTGAGTTTACGTATAAAGAAGGATTGTAGCTTAATTTTTGATATAATTGGATGAAGGGTGAGCGTTTACTAGTTGAAAAATGGGCCCAACTTAAACCTACTCCTCTTTCCGCAAGTGAGAGGCATTCATCATTCTCGTTAACACCTAAAGCATTCCCGAATCCGATCAAGGGAATCCTTCGTCATATATATATATATATATATATATATATATATATATATATATATATATATATATATATATATAATTTATTTAAAAATCTGTCAGTTGGTAAAAGCAGTTTTGCTCCAGAGTTAGATGGTTGCTGGACTATACATCAACTTTCGAGACATCGTCAATTTCGCAGGCTGGCATACAATCAATTAAAACAAACTTAGCGCCCGCATAAGTTCGCCGTCTCGCATACAAGTGGAAGCCAGCTAGGAGCGGGTGAGGCCATCATTTGAGCAATCAATTCGGACGGTGTCGGTCGTGTTTGCCTTGTCGATATTTAGTCTGTGCGGCGGCGACGCGGCCTGGTTAACTGAACCGGCGGGCGGCCGCAGTAATTAAACCAGATATGATCAATAATTTATGGCCTTTATGATACGCTTAGACTCCGCCATTATATGGCAGGATTAAGTGATGGTTAATTTAGCAGATGCTTGATGAGGCCTACCGTCTGATAAAACGCGGCCGCACCCGTTATGCACAAACCAAATTGCCCCGTGGAAAATTTATCTGGCTTTTCGGTTTTAACCTAATTTTCTGTCTCTAATGAACGGCTGTTCTAGATTAGGCTTTATCGTTTTGGACGTTATTCTATGCATAGAAACTAATCGAATATGAAGCAGCTAGATAGTTTGAGCCAGTGGTGCCAATTTGGGGTAGAGCAGATACGCAACGGTAGTAAATCTCTAAAATAAAATGATGATCATTTATTGAATATGAACACATTAATTATGTTACGATTTTTTACCTTATCTTCTCTATTCTACATGAACGTTAGAATGATATCGCGAAAATTACCAAAAAAAAACGATTTTTATGTTACAAAGGAAGGGAATAATACTACATCGCGTCACATCAAACGCATCAGTTGATGTTACTGTGTGATCCCAATCGGACATAATTAAAAATGAGCTTTGTATACTTGAAAAGATTCCAAGCCGTATTTCTTTGCACTCATCCTAAAGGACACAAAAGATTAATTCAGCAGCTGATCGCCATATAAAAAGTCGACAGAGTTCATAAGGAAGTGGGTAAACCCATATAAAACTGTGAAAAACGTCGATGATTTTAAGGAGAGAGGTAAAACACGTGTTATTAGTAGTAAAGAGGACAAAATGATTTTAAATGCGTTTGAACCAAATCCTAATTTAAAATTATGCCAGGCTCAGATTTTTTTGGTATAAAGGAGTGAGTAGAGTTTCGCATATGTGAATACATATAAAGCTGTGATTCATTGCCCTCATCCTAAAGGACCTAAAATGAGTTATTCAGTAGAATATGCAATCACTAAATAAAAAAAGTCGAGTGTTTATAAGGGTGGGTAAGCAGATACAAAACTATGTAAAACGTCGATGATTTTAAGTAGTGAAGTAGAAAACGTGTTACGAGTAGTAAAGAGGACAATACGATTCTAAAGGTGTGTGAACCAAATCCTAATTTAATATTATGAAAGGCTCTGAAAAATCATTGTTAAAAGGAGTGAAAGTAAGTCTCATGACCATAAAAAGGGGGCTAAAAGAAAATCAGACCATATATCGAATTGGTTTACGAAAACCATTGCTGTCAGAAAACACATGGAAATCGACTAAAATGGGCACAAGAAAATATCGGCAGATATTGAGACAATATTATTTTTACAGATTTGGCATCTACTTGCGCATCGCTTCCTAGAAGGTAGGCCTGGGCTTCTAAAGGCACTAACGTGATACAGCAAATGGTTAAAAATCCAGTTAAATTCCGTAATTAGTGCTGCTTTTGTTCTCTCGGTTTTGGAACTTTATACTTGTTAACAAATAATTTAGATGCGCAATTGATCAAAAGGCACTTTTGAAATCTCCTAATATTTGGTATAGAGAAGATGACAATGACCCTAAACATCGCAGCCAACTGTGTACTGAATGGAAAATTAAAAATGACATCGAAACTCTAAAATGGCTTTCATATACACCCAATGCCAACTCAATCGAAAATATCTCGGGTGTTATCAAGGAGTATGGCGATCTGTACCTGTGCAATATGCAAACAACCTGGTGGAAGGCATGCCCAAACGTTGTGAGGCTACTTGTCAAAACAAAGGAGATTTTATTTTATTTTAACCATAATGCGCTGTAATAGATTTTAAATAACGTTTAAACTTGTTTATGGTTTTCTCCATTAGAATCCTTATTTTATCAGATATACATCAAATGTTTTTGCGGGATAGGGAATTGGCGAAAGAATAATTCAAGTCCGATAATTCGTATAAATATTAACGCCCCTTGTCATTCAGCTTTAAATTTCATAACTGACGACTACTAGCGGGACGACGGAATCTAATGGGCCTTGTTGCAGTTTGGCCACGAAGACGTGAGAATGGGTCACGTCATACTCACGGGTCAACGCACATTCGGCGGCCTCCACGCAGAAGGGAGAGCCAGGGTAGGACGCTGGTTTTCGGGCCAGTCTCCCCTAGGAGTCAACCTTCGGGTGCTCCTGGACGGTTTGCGCACCGTGCGGCGTGAGCCAATCAATTGTGCATTCCGACTAACAGCCAGGGGAATTAGGGAATAGTAATGTTTCCTATAGACCGGGGCTGGTTGTAAACCTTATGGCAACTGCTATTGAAACGACCATTCTGCCACCCGCTCCCGGGTGAATAATCTACGCAAAGGATGCCCTGGTTCGCGATAGATTCGGTAGACACCGTATCGCCGCTTCATAAGGGAGATGACATCGCATGCGACCTCGATTCTGCAACCAGTCAGAAGGCAGGAGGTATCCTGAAGGTTAATTCCAGACGGAGATATCCCTCCAAACTGGTAAACAGGGGGTGAAGCTGCCCGCTGCGTACCTTTCCCGGTGTCTTGCCGTAAGGCGTAGGCCTCTGTCAGGCAGGTGGCGTAACTAGTCAGCGGATTGTTTTTCGTCCCAAGTCTTCTGCGCTCATCTCACTGGAGACAGAACGATCCAATATCGTTAAATCTTCCTGAGGTGACGGGTTCGCCCGTTGTAGTTGACAGCTCTAGCTTTCTCTACGATCGCCTCAATGACATATTTTACAAAATATATACCATATATTTGAAATCGCGACGCCGTCAAAGATTCTAACCCGTTTCGTACAATAATGCTATTAATTCTCAGAGACGCATCTGTCATTGGCGGCGTGAAATATGTCTTTAAAGCTTAATTTCAATGACGTATTTACGCCTTGTAGCATTGTGTATTCTGCGCTAATGCGACAGTTGATTGATATGGAAAGTTAAGCTAATGAGCGATAAATAAACAAGAGGATATTTTGGTGGCATCCATATTTGGAGAAGCCCTTCTGGCGAATAATCATTTACTCTGTGGTAGTAGACCTGGTTTTCTGGTAGGTTTTATAATTAATCATCAAGTATGATATTGATTTATTTTTTTTCCTCTTTTCACTTCAAGATTCAAGTAATTCCCATTAGTTCGACAGTCCCTATGTTTACTCAACCATCTCGCATATAGTGGCACTACATGCGGTAGTTTTCCATGATGTCTCAAATTGTTTTTTGATATATTTCTATTTTATTTTGTAAGAAATATATTGAGGTACATTTTGTGAATATTAGATTTAAGCGATATGTTTTATTTGCACGATTCAGAGTTTTGAAATAATTTCATTAAAATGCAACAGATGACTGATTTTAAAATACATTTTTTTCGGAGCTACTTACTTGGCGCATTCCTAAATATCAATTCAAACATAACTACATAGAATAGAAAACTAACACATTGCGCTGATGCAAGACATAGTTTAGGTATCGGATATTTAAATAATACATCAAACCGGCGTCTTTATTGTACATATAAACGACCGTACAAACAGATCGCATGAAAAGACAAACCGACGTATTATATCGAGAATGTAAGCATTTCGCCGCTAGCATACAGAAAAAAGTATCTTCCGGAAACACGGCAATCAAGACGAGTCCGGACATCCGGCTGCTCGGGAAGTATGGTCAACAACGTAAGCACATCAGATTGACAACCAGTTCCAGACTTGTCAGCACGAAAGGGCGGCCAGACCAGCGTGCCGACGGTGCCAGTGTACCAGCGGGACTGCCGAGCGAACGGGCCAATGGAAATTAATAAACAGTGCGGCAGAGGGACGGTGCGCTACGGCGCAAGCAAGACGACCAATCGGAGTGAAAAAGGCAAGCGCTACTCAATCAAGTGCGACGGTCGCTTTTAATTTGACGTGCGCCCTAACCCACAAAGAACATAGCAGAAGAAAAACCGTCAGAAATATAAGGACCTTATTTAGGTAGGTATAAGCCACAATTACCAATTTATGATTATATTAGCATATGTATCATTATTACTGCACATGGTCTTTTCTTTCAGGCATATAGGTTCGTTTCGGAGTCTGACAATCTCCTTCATTTATTAACCTACATAACTCTTTTGCCAATGGAAATTTCAAACTTAATATCACAGTCGTCATTTCACATCAAAGATTATATATTATTTGTAGGTATTGAAATCCTCAAAAGAGGCTCCCTATAAAGCGACAAATCTTTTTTTTCTTTCGTTAGAGCTGAGCGGCTCGGGCGTCTGCAGCGATGCCTCATTCGGCAGTAAGTTTGCGGTGGCGTCTTTCGTTCTGACGTTTATTAAAATTTCCCATGAAAGAGGAAATCCCCGGAGGCGGCGTGTCTGTGAAATATTATCATTGTTATTGGGGAGACGCGTCGCGAAAAAATATCGAATAGTGGCGAATGCAATTCCACCTCGGGATTACACCCACCCACCCCGCCCTGCTCCTGCTCCTCGACTCCGGCACAGATTGAGCGGAGAGCTGGGTGTACTCACAACAGATGAGGAATGGATGCGCATTCGGTGATCTATACGCCTCCTCAGATATCTGCGTTCAGAAAAGCAACTCGTGCTATTTATGAGTATTTTATATACCGTGTGTGGTGACTGCATAAATATTAGCATGAAGTTTGTGTTGATAATGGTAAATACAAAATATAACTGCAACCTGACAATTAAACATTATTTAAAGTGCAATTGGAGATAATAGTGCATGGATAATAGGATTAAAGCGTGATTATATGTGCATGAAAGAACGTATGTACAAATTTGCATTGAAACCTCGATAGGCAAATTCGTCAAATTCGTCGATTTTGTCGATAAAACTGAATCTAGAAATATACAACACCAATTTTATTTATTTTTTTATTTATTTTTGTTTATTCAATTATTACTAATCAACATAACAGTAAAACCAATGCATTGAAAAGTAAAATTAATAAAGATATTACCATAACTATACAAATAGAATGATACGTATAATACTAGCTATCATGTAAAAATAAATAATTAATAGCTTGCAATTTAAACAAGTGAGGGTTGGCGGTAAAAATATCGAAATCTGGTGCCATCGAGTGAATTTCATTTAAGCGCCGCAAAGCACGCGCCAACAAGTTCCACCTCGTAAGGTTAGTGCGCGAGAACGGCTCCGCGAAAAGATGGTGCGATCGAGTACGGAGATAATTATTTGGTATGAATAGATCCACCTTTGCTAGTAAGCTAGGGTTATCAGTTTTACCACGAATTAGATTGAAAACATAGGACATGGTCAGCATTTCTCTTCTGAGACAGAGAGAATTATAGCCAACCATGCCTGTGATAAATGCAGTCGGATACAAAAATGGATAATATCCGTCTTGCTTGAAGTACAGAAATCTCAAAAAACACTTCTGTACCTTTTCCAGCATGAGGGTATAAGTATCTTCATGTGGATTCCAAATAGGTGCATTCGTTTCCATGCGACTTCTAACAATGGAGTTGTACAACGTGCGCATAACCCGAATATTATTGAAGTGTTTGGATTGCCGTATTACAAACCCTAGAAGCTTGAAAGAAGTTGTAGATAGTTGTCTAATATGTTCCTTGAAGTTTAACTTGGGGTCGAAAAAAACTCCCAAGTCCTTGACTTCAGTAACTCTGGGAAGCACACATCCAGCGATGGAGTAATCATACATCAGATGATCAGGCGACCTTGTGTATGTCATCACTGCACATTTGTTAATATTGAAGTGAAGGTTACGAGCTTGGCTCCATGCATAAACTGCATCAATATCACGCTGGAAGAGCTCGCAGGCCTCAGCACTTCCAGTTGATAAAAACAATTTGACGTCATCAGCAAACATTAGACAACGTGCAGATGTGACTACTTTACTCAGATTATTAACAAATAAGTTGAATAACAAAGGCCCTAAGTTTGATCCTTGGCTAACCCCCGATTGAGTGTTGTATAGTTTGGATTCAAAATTGCCAAATTTAACGAATTGCTGGCGGCCCCCCAAGTAATCTGCGAAATGTTTCAACAGTTTACTCGAGAATCCAGCAGCAGCCAGTTCTCGGAGTAACGCATCGTTGTCGACTCTGTCAAAGGCCTTCTTGAAATCCAAATACACGACATCCACTTGTCCCCTTGAGGTGCTATCCAACTCATCAGTAACATAATCTGTAAAAACGGATAGGTTGGTAGTTGTGGAACGATTAGGACGGAACCCGTGTTGGGCATCCGATAGTGTACCGCATAGTTGGGTATAAATTTCTCGGTGAAGAATCGTCTCGAAAAGCTTAGGAAAGGCTGATAACACTGCAATCGGCCTGTAATTATCAACCTGCATGTTGCGGCGGGCTGCCACACATAAAACACTAGGATGCTACGGACGGCTAAGTCGGGTTAACCGAAAAAGGCGTGCCGGCATTAAGTCACCTAGTACCCATGTCAAAATGAACAACCACATATAAACAGGGAAGATGCGACGGACGGCTAAAGTCGGGTTAACCGAAAAAGGCGTGCCGGCATCAAAAGACCTAGTACCCATGTCCAGATGACATATAGAATAGGCAAAGCACCCTTAAACTGTAGCGGCTACGAATAAAGGCCCTGCTTTAGCACATTAATAAAGACCCTTTCACTAGTACGGCGACGGCGGTGAGCTCGACCAGATGGCAATTTGCTTAAAATCATGGCACATTTTTAGGCTGTCACAAAATTAATGCCATGAGGCGAAAAGAAGTGATAGCGCGAAGAAACTTGGCAGGAAGCAAGTCAGTACCTGAACCGATTTTTCCACAATCACGGAAAATGAGTTTTCCATAACCGAGCTGAGAAAACGCGAGTTTTTTAAAAGAGTGAACAGGATAGCGCCATACGGCTAGAGCAAGAGAGCAATTCTAGTATAACAACCGCCGCCGATTATATGGCGTCATCTACGGCGCATTTGATTGGCCGGCGAACATGGGGATGGGGAAGCGTGGGGTCGACAACCCAAAAATACGATTTGCCCCTAGGATCATGTGCGAAATCGTATGAAGAAACCAGAAATTGTCAACCCATGACGACGTATACGCATAGCGGCGTTAAACGAAATCTACCCCCTCCCCAGCGCCAACAGAGCGTCGAGCGCCGGGATTGGCCCCCCATACTGGACCTGATGAACACCTGCAAGGCGCGCAAATACGGATCCAGGCGGGAAAACGTCCTTAGGTGTGAGCAAAATCGGGCATCAAATCAGTCATCTTCGGGCAGCTGGCCCTCAAAGATCCAAAAGGAAGCCAACAAGGACCCGGCCCGAAATGCTCCTGGGAATGTCGCAATAGCGAATCCCAGTAAAGTAAGGTGGATTGTCGCTGACATCTGCACCTAAAAGTTCGGCGACACGGACCGTGTCGCCAAGATTGACGCCTGTGCGTAGGGTCAATACCCCTAAAACTGTCGCAACAGCGAGTTTTAGCGAAGCAAGGTGGATTGTCGCTGACATCTGCACCAAAAAGTTCGGCGACACGGACCGTGTCGCCAAGATTGACGCCTGTGCGTAGGGTCAATACCCCTAAAACTGTCGCAACAGCGAGTTTTAGCGAAGGGACCGTCAACACCATTGGACGTCCACAGAGCAATCCCTCGCCGCTCCGATCTTACAAATCGAGGCCGCTTGAGGGTTTGCTGCATAGGGGATGTATGCCCCTATGAATAAACGACGGAATCCGCGCCCCACGACGACCGGAAAACCACCAGTGCGAGGGATCGCATTCGTCGCGGCCGGAAACCAACATCCTGAGGGTCAAATCAACCAGGCCATCAGCGCCGGTGACAGGAGTCACTGGAACGAACTAGGACGGACCACACACAAATATCCAAGGACGGCTGCGCCCACTTGGACGGTCACTCCACCGAGAAGCCCGGAGCGCGATCAAGCGCGTCCGACGCCATCTAGTAGGGGTAAAAGCGTCGCCACCCAGACTATCGGCGAAATCGACGCCACGCACGCTCTGTGTGTGGAGCCTAACCCCTACGACTCTTTCCACCACGACAACGAGGTGTTGTTGACAAAGAAATTATTATTAGCCAGAGAACTGGCAGATTTAACTTGTATATTGTCTGTAATTAATATTTCTTTCTGTTTCATGTTACACCTTGTTTATGTCATATATGTTTTACAAACTGTTAATTGTTTTACAGCTTAAGGTATTTTTTGCACCTGTGTTCCATCTTGTTTAATTTATGCAACTTGTGATTTATATATGTTTTTATACTTACCATCTCTTTAATTACTAATTTGTATAGACGTGTGTGATTTATAGGCGAATAAAGACGTATAGACAATTATCGTATTTCATTGGTGCTGGGAGGAGAAGGGAAATTGACAGTGGTAATAGAAGGTTGCTGAGGCTATCGAGGCTTTGCTCCGGTGACGTGGCCGTCCGAGAAATCGGACAAGCGGCGATCGGTGGGACCTCTTTTTACAGTCCTGGGTCACCGACCACCGATCGGCCGTGCCAGAGGCACCGCTACCACATAGTTGGTCCTTCGAGCCGGATCAGACTCAGCAAACCACTGTCACTTTCTTGCGTATAGCACCAATGGAATAGATATGAGTCTTCGCAGCGGTAAGGCCCGCCACACACGGGGCGACGATCGCGACGTACCAACTGGGTACCAAAGCGATACGGTCGCACACAGTATGGATCCTGAGGACACCACTCAAGGACCATCGACACCCCGTAACGAGATGACAGCACGTCAGGATGCGGAAATACAACGGAGCACACCTCAGGGGGCAATGGGCCCACCTGCAGCGTCACTACTCACAAAGGAAACTCAGGGCAAACGACGCCCGGAGATTAACACGGAGCACGTCAGTGGTGCAGCCACCACTCAAAACGAGCGGTTGGCCACCTCACCACCTTTGCAAATGTGGACTGGGAGCACGTGCAGCCGGGAAACCGGAATGACGGCTTACTCAATATGCCGTCGCCGGTACGCAGAAGACGCTCAGCAAAAGTTTAAAGAAAAACAACGGCTGGAGCAGGAAATAATCCAACAACGGCTAGAGCAGGCTAAACAGAGAATGGAGAAAGAAATTTCTGATTTAAATATTGAGGCGTTGCAGACGCGCATCGCCAGCCTCAATGAAGCCGAGGCAATCAATAACGAGCTCACCGCCGCTGAATTAGATCTGGAGGAAGAACACGTCAGCGTCGCGAAGATTGTACGCCAAATAGCAGTACCAATGGAAAAAACGCCAATTCCTCAGTGGTTAGCATGCGCGGAGCGAGCGACCGCGGAAGCGACAACTTCACCCCGACGATCGAATGAAATGAACATCGGGCGGGACTTTGAGCGGGGCCAGGATTTAACAACGGAAGCAAATCCGTCACTCCCGGCCGCCACTGCAATTGAAGGTATGCTAATAAGGCAAGCATTGCCACGTGAACTTCCAGTCTTCGACGGTGACCCAGAACGTTGGCTGGTTTTTGCAACACAGTTGGATCAGCAAACTAAAAGTCTGACTCAGGGCGAAGTCATGACGCGACTACAGAGATGCCTAAAAGGTAAGGCCTATCAAACTGTATCAGCTCTGCTTTGTGACCCCGAACAGCTACCGCGCATTCGAGAAGTGCTCAAGATGCGCTTTGGACGTCCAGACGTTTTAATCGGGCGTCTGATAAATCACGTGCGAAGCCTACCGCAACTGTCAGGCGACGGCACAACCAGCGAAGGCATCGTGGATTTCTCTATCACAGTAGGAAATCTGATTTCTTCACTGAAGTCCCTAAAAAAGCCAGAATACGCGTACAATTTGGAAATTTTACGCGAGCTGGAGGGAAAGCTCTCAGGACATCATCTGACTGCCTAGAGCAAGGCCATTATTAAAAGGTATGACGGAAATCCATCACTATTTGATTTTGGCGAGTTTATGGATAAACTAGGACGGCAAGCGACCGCCGTAAACCGCGCAAATTGGGGTGCCAAACAGGCAAGACCAAAGGCGCACGACGCAAGACCCGTAGCCAAAAAGGTGTATGCCATGGACGCCGATAGCAGCAAAAAGGCATTTACACAAAGGCGGGTCAGCCCACAGAAGGCGCAAACGCACGTACCACCCAAGGTACCGATAAAAATAAAATGCACGGTGTGTGACACACCGGGGCACGGCATAAATACCTGCCGCAAATTCGCGGGTATGACGACGGGACGGCGGAGGACTTGGATACAAGAAGCCGGAGCTTGCTTCCGATGCCTCAGGAAGGGCCACTACGCAATTGCCTGCAAGGCTAAAAAAGCCAACCATCCGCTACTCGCCGTGGAAAAAACGGAACCATCGTCATCACGCCAAGAGTGCGTAACCCGCGACAACAAACGGGCTACAAATCGAAAAGCCAAAAGCAGCGAATCCGAATCCGACGACGGAACAGCCACCCCAGCTCAAGGAAAGAGCTATGCGTGCACGACACAGCGGGAAGTGCTGTTACGTGTCGCGCCAGTAACGGTCAGAGGACCGAAATGCAGTGTTACAGTTCTCGCATTATTGGACGAGGGATCGAGCGTCACGTTGCTTGAGAGCAGCGTGGCACGAGAAATCGGCATACAAGGGAAGAAAAGCCCGCTTATACTTAGGAGTATAACGGGTCCGCATACGGAGCGGTCTCAAATTGTATGTCTCGATATCCGGGGGTCCGATGATACTAAGTGGCATCGAATGAGTTCGGTGCGCACAATAGAACAACTAAACACTCCGGCACAGACGCTGAAAGGCAGCGACTGGAAGGGATGGGAACATCTACAGGGCCTAGATATTCCAACCTACAAGGGGCAAACAAAGCTCTTGATAGGAATGGATAATTATCGGCTAATAGCTCCGCGGAGCATAGTCTGGGGACCACCCGGACAACCGACAGCAACCCACAGCTTACTCGGCTGGACGATAAGCGGACAGGTCCAGGGACCAACAAGCGACAATGTGTCGTACTTCCTAGGGGCAATAGAGGACGAATCAGTCGACCGCATGGTGGCGGATTACCTGAGCTCCGAAGAAACGGGAGTAACCGCGCGGCGACCGCAGCAGATGCGGCACGCGCACGCCGAAGCCACGTTGGCCGCAACGACGCGTTTTGAGAACGGTCGTTGGGAAACGGGCATACTTTGGCGGTCAGAGGGGCTGAGGTTACCCCCAAGTCGCGTCATCGCCCTCCGCCGGCTAAAGAGCCTAGAGAGTAAGTTGAAACGGGAGCCAAAGACTGCCGCCGCATACTGCCAGAAAATGCAAGATTATGTGGAGAAGGGTTACGCACGAGAACTGTCGGAGGAAGAAGAGAGGGAGCGCGGACCGCGCACCTTTTACCTTCCGCATTTCTGCGTGACAAACCCGAACAAACCCGAAAATATACGGGTTGTGTTCGACGCGGCAGCAGAAGTAAACGGCCGGTGCTTGAACGACGCGTTAGAGACCGGACCGGATTTACTGAATCCTTTACTCGGCATCTTAATGAAGTTCCGAGAAAAGAAAATTGCCTTCACCGCCGATATCAAGGAAATGTTCCTGAGAATCAAGATTCGGGGTGAAGACCAGGACGCTCAGCGATTTCTGTGGAGGGATCTTCGCACGGAGAGGGAGCCAAAAACATATCGAATACAGTCGATGATATTTGGCGCATCGTCGTCTCCTTGCTCCGCTCAGTACGTCAAAAATCGAAACGCCCAAGCCCATGAGAAAGAGTTCCCACAGGCAGTGGCACCAATAGTGGAGAAACATTATATGGACGATTATATAGACTGTGCGGACAGCAGCGACGACGCAATAGAGCTGGCTCGCAGTGTGACCGAAGTACATCGACGCGGAGGCTTCGAACTTCGAAACTGGAGCAGCAATACCAAAGCCGTATTGACGGCAATGGCAGCAACATCGGCAGGGACAAAAAGTCTCAACCTGGGAAAGAAAGAAGGGTCAGAACGGGTACTCGGGCTTGAGTGGAACCCGGAGAGTGACGAACTCTCTTTCAACTGTCATTTCCCACGTGTCGATACATCGGTATTAACCGGAGAAAAACGACCCACAAAGCGTCAAATGTTGAGCTTGGTGATGAGCGTGTTTGATCCACTAGGACTGTTATCACCATTCACGATAAAGGCCAAGATATTACTACAAGAAGTCTGGCGGGAACAAACTGAATGGGATCAAGTTCTAACGGAAAACGTCCACAAAAAGTGGCTACGATGGTTGTCTGAGCTAGACAATATTCGGAAATGCCGAGTGCCCCGTTGGTACGGGCCATCGGATGCAGCAGAAAGCACTTTGCACGTGTTCTGTGACGCATCAGAATCCGCATACGCCGCGGTAGCCTACCTTGTGAGTAGATCAAACACAACTCGAGGCGTGGCCTTTGTGGCCAGCAAGGCCAAAGTGGCACCCCTCAAACCAATGACCATTCCGCGAATGGAATTGATGGCTGCCGTGATCGGCAGCAGGTTAGCGGCTACTATCAGAAAAGAAGTAACGCAGACCATCAAGCGAACCATCATGTGGACAGATTCCACAACAGTCGTGCAATGGATCAGAAACGATCCCCGGAGGTACAACGCATTCGTCGCTCACCGATTGGGCGAGATAGATGAATTAACAGACTTCGGCGACTGGAGATGGCTTCCAACGGACAGAAATGTGGCCGACGAGGCAACCCGCGATAAAGAACGAATCGACCTGACGACAGGATCACGTTGGTTCTGCGGACCGGAGTTCCTGAGGGGACCAGAAGCAGATTGGCCACAGGAAACATGGGCCATGGAAAGTCCAGATATAGAAGTGCGCACAGTATGCGCCACACGATGCATAGCGCCTCTCATCAAATTTGAAAGGTTCTCATCATGGCGCCGCCTACAACGATGCATGTCATACGTCCTCCGCTTCATAGCGAGGTGTCGTCGGCAGGCATCCCCACGAGAGGGAGCGATTCTCGCTCAGAGTGAGCTGACAATCGCACACGATGTGCTGCTGACGAAGGCGCAAGAGGAGATGTTCCCGCAAGATCTGAGTATCCTGCGGGAGGGAGGCAACGTCGACAAACAAAGTCGGCTATACAGCCTTTCGCCCCGCTTAAACAATCACGGGCACATCGTGCTGGACGGTCGGATCGGTGCAGCGAAAGGGCTGGCACAAACGGTCAAAGAACCGGCAGTACTCTGCGGCAAACACCACGTAACGCAGTTGCTCATTGAGCATTATCATAGGGAGGCGGCGCATCAGGGCCAGGAAACTGTGCGCAATAACCTACGCCAAAGATATTGGCTACTAGGTAGCCGTACTGCGGTACGACGGGTGGCCAGAGAATGTCATATATGCCGGTTGAAGCAAGTTCAGCCCAGCAACCAAAAAATGGGCAGACTACCCGCCGCACGGTTGACACACCACGTGCGGCCATTTACTAACTGCGCCATTGACTACTTTGGACCCATCAATATCACCATTGGAAGGCGAAGAGAAAAAAGGTACGGTGTACTAATGACGTGCCTGTCAACAAGGGCAGTCCACGTAGAGCTAGCAGCATCGTTAACGGCAGATTCAGCAATTCAGGCAATCGTCCGGATGGCAGCAAGACGTGGCTGGCCCAAGAATATGTACTCAGACAACGGTACGAATTTTCATGGTGCAGAGCGAGAGCTCCGGGAAGCTTGGGACGCTATGGATAAAGATAAACTTGCCGATAAAATGTCTACCAAAGGGGTGGATTGGCATTTTATCCCAGCATCAGCGCCGCATATGGGGGGCAGTTGGAAGCGAATGGTTCGCTCCGTAAAAACCGCACTATATGCTATCCTGAAGGAACAAGCACCACGAGAAGAGACACTACTGACAGCGTTGGCAGAGGCTGAATATATAATAAATAGCAGGCCGATAACGCATACGTCAAGTGACCATCGAGATGAGGGAAGTCTCACACCGAATCACTTCCTTATCGGTACACCTACGCCCACGCCGCCATTGTGCCCACCAAAAGAACGGTTGGACCTGCGAAAACAATGGCGAATTAGTCAAGCATTGGCTAATCAGTTCTGGCAGAGATGGGTAAAAGAATACCTACCAACTCTTGCCAAAAGAACTAAATGGCACGAGCGACGTCGAGACATCGCTCCGGATGATGTGGTGTTCATCGCGGAGTCTAACATGGCCCGCGGGACATGGGCACGCGCAATCGTGACTGCAATACACCCAGGTGACGACGGAATAGTCAGAGTGGTTGATCTACGCACGGCCAACGGAAAAACCTGCCGACGGCCCGTAGCAAAGGTGGCAGTCCTCCTTGAAGCTGAAGAGGAAGACACGAGACGTGTCGAGAGGGAGTATGTTGCGGCGGGCTGCCACACATAAAACACTAGGATGCTACGGACGGCTAAGTCGGGTTAACCGAAAAAGGCGTGCCGGCATTAAGTCACCTAGTACCCATGTCAAAATGAACAACCACATATAAACAGGGAAGATGCGACGGACGGCTAAAGTCGGGTTAACCGAAAAAGGCGTGCCGGCATCAAAAGACCTAGTACCCATGTCCAGATGACATATAGAATAGGCAAAGCACCCTTAAACTGTAGCGGCTACGAATAAAGGCCCTGCTTTAGCACATTAATAAAGACCCTTTCACTAGTACGGCGACGGCGGTGAGCTCGACCAGATGGCAATTTGCTTAAAATCATGGCATATTTTTAGGCTGTCACAAAATTAATGCCATGAGGCGAAAAGAAGTGATAGCGCGAAGAAACTTGGCAGGAAGCAAGTCAGTACCTGAACCGATTTTTCCACAATCACGGAAAATGAGTTTTCCATAACCGAGCTGAGAAAACGCGAGTTTTTTAAAAGAGTGAACAGGATAGCGCCATACGGCTAGAGCAAGAGAGCAATTCTAGTATAACAACCGCCGCCGATTATATGGCGTCATCTACGGCGCATTTGATTGGCCGGCGAACATGGGGATGGGGAAGCGTGGGGTCGACAACCCAAAAATACGATTTGCCCCTAGGATCATGTGCGAAATCGTATGAAGAAACCAGAAATTGTCAACCCATGACGACGTATACGCATAGCGGCGTTAAACGAAATCTACCCCCTCCCCAGCGCCAACAGAGCGTCGAGCGCCGGGATTGGCCCCCCATACTGGACCTGATGAACACCTGCAAGGCGCGCAAATACGGATCCAGGCGGGAAAACGTCCTTAGGTGTGAGCAAAATCGGGCATCAAATCAGTCATCTTCGGGCAGCTGGCCCTCAAAGATCCAAAAGGAAGCCAACAAGGACCCGGCCCGAAATGCTCCTGGGAATGTCGCAATAGCGAATCCCAGTAAAGTAAGGTGGATTGTCGCTGACATCTGCACCTAAAAGTTCGGCGACACGGACCGTGTCGCCAAGATTGACGCCTGTGCGTAGGGTCAATACCCCTAAAACTGTCGCAACAGCGAGTTTTAGCGAAGCAAGGTGGATTGTCGCTGACATCTGCACCAAAAAGTTCGGCGACACGGACCGTGTCGCCAAGATTGACGCCTGTGCGTAGGGTCAATACCCCTAAAACTGTCGCAACAGCGAGTTTTAGCGAAGGGACCGTCAACACCATTGGACGTCCACAGAGCAATCCCTCGCCGCTCCGATCTTACAAATCGAGGCCGCTTGAGGGTTTGCTGCATAGGGGATGTATGCCCCTATGAATAAACGACGGAATCCGCGCCCCACGACGACCGGAAAACCACCAGTGCGAGGGATCGCATTCGTCGCGGCCGGAAACCAACATCCTGAGGGTCAAATCAACCAGGCCATCAGCGCCGGTGACAGGAGTCACTGGAACGAACTAGGACGGACCACACACAAATATCCAAGGACGGCTGCGCCCACTTGGACGGTCACTCCACCGAGAAGCCCGGAGCGCGATCAAGCGCGTCCGACGCCATCTAGTAGGGGTAAAAGCGTCGCCACCCAGACTATCGGCGAAATCGACGCCACGCACGCTCTGTGTGTGGAGCCTAACCCCTACGACTCTTTCCACCACGACAACGAGGTGTTGTTGACAAAGAAATTATTATTAGCCAGAGAACTGGCAGATTTAACTTGTATATTGTCTGTAATTAATATTTCTTTCTGTTTCATGTTACACCTTGTTTATGTCATATATGTTTTACAAACTGTTAATTGTTTTACAGCTTAAGGTATTTTTTGCACCTGTGTTCCATCTTGTTTAATTTATGCAACTTGTGATTTATATATGTTTTTATACTTACCATCTCTTTAATTACTAATTTGTATAGACGTGTGTGATTTATAGGCGAATAAAGACGTATAGACAATTATCGTATTTCATTGGTGCTGGGAGGAGAAGGGAAATTGACAGTGGTAATAGAAGGTTGCTGAGGCTATCGAGGCTTTGCTCCGGTGACGTGGCCGTCCGAGAAATCGGACAAGCGGCGATCGGTGGGACCTCTTTTTACAGTCCTGGGTCACCGACCACCGATCGGCCGTGCCAGAGGCACCGCTACCACACTGCACCTTATCGCCACTTTTTGGTATTGGAGCTACTCTAGATATCTTCCACTTATAGGGGTATACTGCAGATTCCAACGATCTGTTAAATATATACATCAGGGGTTGTATGAAAGACTCACAACATGCTTTAATAACATAAGGAGGAACTCCATCAGGTCCAATAGTGCGGACTGATTTCAGCTTGCGTATTGCAAACCGAATATCATCTTTAGTGATACTGTGGACGTTGACGCATGAAGAATTTGCGTCACTCGACATAATAGTCGCTTCAGCGGCGACAGCGTCTAAGGCCGGTATGTTCGGTAGAAACACTGATGAGAAGTAATTCGCAAAAACAATGTCAAATCTATCCAGCTGTACGGTTGCGAGAACACAGTGCTTTGTAATGTATAATCATATAGCGTAGATGGTGACTATTCGATTGTTAATATCTGGCAGTACATTGATAGGGACTCAAAAGTTAAAGGTAGTGAAAAGTAGTGGAAAATTTTATCGCATCTCCAGGCGCCGGCATTTGAAAACTGGTGGCTGCCTAAAAAAAATTTATTGTATCGTGAACGCTAGAGTTGCTTAAAATGGATGTCGTACTGTGAATAAATACGCCAAAAATATGCTTCCTCTGGATATAAAATCAATTACATTTGGTGGAAATGGTTTTTCAATATGAAGCCGGAAACATAAATTATCTAACAATGTTGCTCACTTTTAGTAGAATTATTACATTTCAAAATTTCAAGAGGTGAGGTAATACTATTTAAACAGATATTTATTAGTCATTCTACAATCCACCGATTGGCTGTTAAAGAATGCGTAACGACTTCACTTTAAATAAATTCTAATACAGTATGACAACGAGGAGAACATCATATTCTCTATGGGATGAAATACCCCAAACAGCAGAATTCGGCATTTTGGAGAAAGATTGAGATGGATATTTATTATATTGCGAATGTATATATGGTAGAAATATAGACATATAGCTTTTTCTCAACTTGGAAAGATTTCTTCGGAGTGATTAAAATATGTTGAGAAAGGATTGCATAGAGGAAATATGTTGAGGAAAGCTTACATCACACTGAAAACTGGAGGCGATGCGTTTGCCATTGGTCACTTGTCGTGGATCACCGGGTACAACTTGAAGGTTTCGTATTAATTCATTTTAGCGCACGAATTGGGCATCGTGTTGATAATGCGACACGCGGGCTGTTGATTTTGTCTATTTTCAACTGCACTGTTTTGGTTCATCGCTACATCCTGTGTTACGTCCCTGCATTCGGCATTGGGTCTTAAGAATATTTTAAGAATGGGGCTCAACGTCGTAGAGAGTTTAAAAACGTCATCGCTATTGAGCTTCACTAGGGATGTGTTCAAACTTTTCCGCACCAAATGTGTTCAAACTTTTCCGCACCAAATGTATTATAACATTTTCGGGTGGTTATAAGTTTAACAGGTAGTTTGATGCCCGAAAATCGACAATCATTCTTTTCATATTTCGCTTCAAAGCAATGCCCTCTCTCGTTCGCACGAACTAATTTCCAGTTTTATTTCATGAAGAAATGAAATCGGGCCCTTTGTTTTGATAGAGGTAATAAGTATATACGTAAGATCGTCATCAGAGGGGACGTGCAGAGGCACAAGAAAGTAGGCTATCGTAGTGCGCCTAGACCGATTCCGCTGTAATGTTATCAAAAGGCTCTCCCATTAGCCAAGCCTCCCATGGAGCACCGCAGTACGGTTACCAGTACGGGATGGGGGATCAATTTTGGACGTCATGTGGTGCGGTAATAGCTCTTTTACAATTTTCTGGATCACTTTACAGCACATTTCTAATTCACAGCATTTAAAACTGGTGGCGGAAGGAGAAATAACATTCAAAAAACTTACGATGTTCAGTGAAAGGAGTCCCAAAAAAAGATCTGAGGATTTTGACGTCGGTGCTGCCAGATCGCTCGAATATTCGCAAAAATAAGGATATTTTCTCGCTAAAATCTGCGTGTGACTTCCGGTGAGAATCAAAAACGTGTAGAACGCCCTAGTAAAACATAGAAAAGCCACAAACTAGACTGATTGGAGCCTTTCTTGGTTTCTATTAACCCTTCAGGCCTCGGCCCCTCAGCCGATTGACAAGTTGATGTCCCAAAAAATTTTAGTAAAAATTATTTAAAAAAATGAATTATGACACTGTCTCACTAAAACATTAATTACTGCCAAACCACAGTACCCATAATTAAAATAAAACATATTAACATAATAAAACATAATAAAATAAAACAAATAAAATTAAAATAAAATTAAAACGGGGCCGTCACGCTGAATCGTGTTTTGGCCGATATCGGCCCATCGGGGCTCTAGGGATTAAAATCATTTTCCCGCACTTTTCTGTGAAGTTTCCAGATAGAAAAACACCCTCTTTCAGAAAATCCACTAGTTTTAGTCCGATTTCTACATTTTCCAACGCTTTTCCACGTTTCCATCAGTTTTTCATAGTTTTTTAATCCCATTTTGCAAATTGCCCGTGACTCCTTCGATAATGATAAATAGAAACGGTCGACACGTTTACCTAAAGCGGAAGTTAGCTGAAACATTATGGCAGAGTGTCGCTATTACCATGAAACAGGGGAAGTGTATGTAGAAACCGTTGTATTCCACTCTATTCCTTTCTTTGACTGCCTGGAGTCTCATTTCCCGAGTCTCCGAATTATCGTACAGTCGTTTCTATAAATATCAACATCCATTGTCGAAATTTTAGCTGCTTGAATACGCTAAACGAACGGCCGAATCAAGAAGCCAATTATGGAAAAAAGCCCAGGAAAACTAACTAACTACGCTAAACGAAATATTATGAACGCATCTCCCATTTTCGAACGCGCCTTCTGAGAAGCATCAACTAGGAAGATCGCAAAAATGTGCAGGATTTCTCAAAAATGTGTATCGTCACAATTAATATCGACATGAATTGTGTTTTATGTTTTGCCAATTATACACAACTTTTTTCTAATGTGGAGGATGCCAAAATTATTATGAAATTAATCCAAACGTTTAGCTTAATTCTCTTATACGCGTAGGCATATGGCTTTTCAAACGTCGCATCTGGTGTATAGAGATCTGTCTTACCTGTGTCTCCGGTGGGGCTCCAGGTTTGGTGCCAGGCAACCCTTAATAAAAGGAGCAGCGGTGGGTTTTGCTCAGATCTCACGTGTCGCTGCGTTCGCAGCTAAGCCGCGACGAAACCTGAAAGAGATGCCTCCTTCAGGATTACCTTTTGAAATTGTATCAGCGGCAAAGGAGTGTCTTATTGGGCTCAACCCTACCGTATAACCGGAACTGTCGCCGTGGGATCCTACTTAACTTGCTTGCATCCCGATTGATACATTTGTAGAAGGGCTAGTGCTAATACGTCTAAGTAGATCGAGCAACGCGAAATATTATTTATGACATAGTTAATATATATTTTTGAAAATATTGCCCCGCATTGCCAATGTGGGCACAAAACATGCACATTGAACCAATTTTTTCCAATTGCCCCTCCATAAAAACAATCCTTATTTCACCTTAATTTTTATAATCTTTAAAGCCAACTTTTAAACCATTATATATTCTACATTTTCTATTCCTCAACTGCCATCAAATGCATAATGTAATATGTAAATTGCTTTCTCTTATATATTTTTGTTTATTGAAAAAAAATACCTAGAATAAAAGTTTTTATTGATTAAAAATTATAATTTCGCACATTGGCGGACTTACCACGTTACAACCATCTCTTACAATCAACCTGTGAGAGCATTGTCGAGTAATTAAAAAACAATGCTTATGTAGAATAACAAAATTCCGAAATATATTAATTTTAAATTACCTATAAAAGTAATAGTGTTTATAAAAATCAAACAAAAAAGAAACGAAATATCAGAATGTCATAGGCAATAATGGGAGGTATGAGAGGTGCAAGTGCCACTTGCATGTAGCCGCAGCAGAAGGGTTGCCAAACCGTAGTATCAACTTGTGCGTAATACCTTATATATTCAATGCCACGACATGGTGTACACTCGCCATTCGACGATGTTATAAAGCATCCTTACTGGAGCCATTCCAATTCGTCTAAGATACATGTCTCCTATTTCTATTTATTGAATTAAATATCGCGCCATCTTTATTACAGTCTAGACGGGGCTCGCTATTCTTAGCTCGTTCGGATTATCCGTTGGTGGATTTTGTCGACGTGTTTGCCCTTAATATTTAAATCAGCCAATCAATGTGCGAAAGTTTAAATAATTACGGTAGTAAGCAAATAAATTATGAGGCGACCATTCAAAAGATTAAATCTTAGAAAAAGAGCACATTCGATGTAATTGTTAAATCAATGAAAAAAAATAATAAGTTACCATACTATTGTTTATCGCTACGGCCTGTAAATAAAAACACAAAATTCACCAAAAAGTTAGTTTGCTATTAGTAGCTAAGATTTTTAACGATTACGGCGAACGCTAAATTCTTTATTTTATTTAATCCTCCTTAAAATTCTTTTTAAAACAAAATAGTTAAGTGATATAGTTAACCCCTTGACTCGCGAAGTAAAAATTCAGCCGTACCTTTTGCGCGCAACAGTTTCGCGCGTGAAGTCGACGGCCTTGAGAAAAACGACCATAACTTGTAAACCACTATACGGATCATAAAAAAAAATTGAAACAACATGTTTATTTCCACTGCTGTTTATTAATCAAATCGTCGACAGCGATTTTAGTGCGATTGACCATAATAAAAATGAAGTAACACCTTATTCCCTATCCTAATCTAACCCAGCCCGGATATTTTAAAGAAAGAACTAACAGTATACACGCGCTATTTCACGAAGTTGTTATAAAGCATTTTCACTGGAGCCACTCCAATTCAACGAAAAGGCATAATTCCTATTCCTATTTATTTAATTGATTACCGCGCCATCTTCATCGCAGTCTAGACGGGGCTTATTTTTAGCTCGTTCGGATTATCCGGTGGTGGAATTTGCCGGTCGGCGAATATTGTCGACGTGTTTGCCCTTAATATTTAAATCAGCCAATCAACGTGCAAAAGTCCTTAAATAATAACGGCGGCAGGCGAATAAATTATGAGGCGGCGAGAGGAGAGACGTCGCTCATCCAATTTATCTTATCGCCGACGGTGCGGCGTGGGGCGGCGTCCTGGAGCCGCGATCTTCGGGGTTCCTTAATTGACATCCGCGGCGGGTCATGGTTTTTTCCTCGTCAACCGGCAACGTTGTACGGTGTACCTGCGACCTCTGACCCCCGCCTCTCCACTACCACCGTCTCATGACTGCCTACTTAATTATCATTACCATATTAAGCGCATTAATCTCGCATTAGGGGATATTAGCCTTCCGAGACCCAGAGAAAATCGTGCAAGAATATCAGCGCGATGCAAACGTTCAGGACACGGCCCTTTTCAGCAATTTGCTTTAGTACCGAAACACTGTAAATGCCTATCCACACACAAATGCCTATCCACAGTCATTTAAAATATTAAATATTATACGTTCGATTTAATTTTATAGTTTCTGCAAAAAAATAATTGGCTTAATATGTTGCAACGTAGATTGTTTAGTCTATATTAACCTGCCCAAAATTATTGTTTTATCACGTCGAACTGTTAACGAACTGTTAATATGAGAATATGGTACGAAGTATCGGGATCACTAACGGCAATAGTGCCCAGCTCCACTATTTACTGGCTTTATCGGTTATACACTGAAAAAATATAACGATGTAATACATGGAAATACGCATGTTTCAACAAGGATTTCGTATATAATTCGGAATGTGGTCCATTCGTATGAATTAATATGACTCGAAACGGTGTTGGCGTGTCGGTAGTTACCATGTCGTAATGTTAAAATATACTGCTATTTAATTACGTTGCGACCTTGGGTTCTCGCTACATGAGAGAGAGCATGTAATAATAATAATAATAATAAAACGCTATATTCTTAAGAAAATGCGACCTTATTGCCTGCAGACAATATTTTAGAGCTAACCTATACTATTGTATGAACATTATTTGCGAGTAAACTACTTAACTTTACCTATATAAAGAGTATGACAAATAAAATAAAAGAGGACATTGAGAAATATATAAGTACCTAACTATTTGTGGACACAGGATGTGCCACACCAAAATATACTAACACATTTAAGGACGCTAAAGTTTAAAAAAAGTGGGGAATGGGAGAGGAAAGGGAATTTATCTGGAAGATTTCAAATGCTCTCTGAGTCTATTTTAAAACTTGTTATGCTTGGCGCGGTTCTTACATTTTTCAGCAAAGCATTCCAAAGACGGGCTCCATGCATGGTGAAAGAGAATGAGAAGAAGTCAATGCTGTGACTAGGGATAGATAATAGCTGGTTGTCTTTTGATCTCAGAGGGCGTCCATGAGCCGATAATGCATTAAATCTGCCGGTAAGATAATTGGGAGCGACGCCATCCAAGATCTTGAAAAGCATACAAAGAACTCGCATGTCCCTTTTCCCCAGGGCCGACAGCCAGTGAAGCTTCTCTCTGTACTCCGTGATATGGTCAAATTTTCTGAGGCTATGGATATAACGAATGCAAAACATTTTGGAGACGCTCAACTTTGGTGGATAACTCCTCTGTGAGGTCGAGAAATGCGACATCTGCATAATCCAGATGGGGGCATGTAGTAATATACGTACGGTTATAGTCGGACATATGCATCATGTTGAAACATGTTGAAACATGATGCATATGCCTGTATGTACAGTACGTACATACACATACAGTGCACAGTTATTTCCGTATTAACAGTAAGGAAAATGTTCATCACACACTACACATTACAGCTACATTTACATCACTAAGCACACTACAGCTACATTTACATCACACTACACTACACTACAGTTACATCACACTACACTCAAATTACAATGTTTATTATTATTAGTTAATTTTTAATATTATTTGATATGTACCATATTTTTTAAATTAAGTATTCTAAAGTATGCACAAACCACTCTACTTGGTACGCTTGCCTTAGTACGGGCCTAGGCCTAGTTAGGCGGCGTTGATTTAAAAAAAATTGGTCTGCGGTGTTTTCTATTTTGCTATTATTTACATAATGTTAAACTTACAATGTACTGCCATAAAATGTGCTTTTATTTAATAAATAAATAAATAAATAAATAAATCGAATAATGGAGTGTCAACCAAATTCCTTGTAATTCAACAAAATTACGATTGAAACATCGTTATTTTGTATAAAACCGTAAGAACGAAATGATAATGTAAAACTCAATACAATATTTTTCTCAGTGTACCAAACCTCTCTGGGTACGAGTGACTGCATATAAAATAAAAGTATTTTCGTTGCTATATTTTTTTATTTTTTTTAGTAAATAAATACAAATTACATGTCACAGTTCCCCCTTAAGGATAGTGCCTTTTCAGTGGGTAACTAACAATAATATTTTCATATCTGACTAATTATACTTATATAAACCTATTATATTTATATTAACTATTATAACTTTTTACGTTAAGTAGATGTATTGAGTTCCTAACCTAACCTAAACTAACCTATATTTCCTATAATTACTAGCTGAATATACACTTATTAATATTTACAGTAAACAAATGAATTTCCACTAAATTAATATACCTACTTCCTAACGTAACCTATACTATTTATCTTGGTATACAATAAATATGTGTATTTACTTTGTTTACAATTACAATAATAAATGATTACAAAACACTCACATTATCAATTTTTCCCTAAGAATCCATTTTCTTTCGAAATTAATTTCGTAGACTGCGAGGTGCGTCTAATGCTATATTTTTGCTCCGTCATACATGACCTTATCCAGAAACAAAAACTTAAAACGTTGCATTTCCCCTCCACTGGGGTCGCTCCTATCATCCGGGGGATACACGGGTACTAATGGGTCATTTCTTCCACTTAATAAATATTCATAGAGAGAGAGAACAGGGGGCCAGTTTGATAACGAAATTACATCAGCGGTCGCGCAGCCTCGAAACTGTCTCATAGACCCCCCGCGGCCATGTCGCTTTGAAGTTCGCTTAGAAGAGTGGTTTCGCTTATACCGCTTCACGAATACTACGCACCCGAGGGAAGCAGAAAAGTACAAATAAGGAGATGTTGCAATAAAGTTATTGGCTTACTGATGTGTATTTTCAGGAAAAAAACGGTTAAAGCACATCGTCGCTTTTTGAATTGAGAAAAAATGTCTTGTACTTCATTTATTTATTTTTATTTAGTATAATAGGTACGCAAACAATACTCTAATAATACATGATTATCTCTAACATTTTTACATTGTTTCTAAATAGAGTATAATATTGTATGCATACTCCGCATGCTTAATTAATAATTGCGTATGCGTCGTTTATCTCTTGATTTACAAAATTAACAGTACAAAAAATAATATCCTTAAAAACTATCAAAACAAAAATTAAAAATTTTAGAAAGAAGTTTACATTAAATTCTGAAAAACAATTAAATGGTAAAAAAATATATCCAATATTGTCTGGAATAAAATAATAAAAACATACGGTTACGTTATTTATAATGGACTTAACTGCTAATGATCCCAGGTTTAAGAAATCATTGTTATCGGTTATAGTGTTGTATAACCGGCATGTATGTGAGATAGGATTGTGGAAAGATTGATTTGTCTGCGAAGTGGGAAGGTGAAATGCTGCCTCAGTCGCCTGGATGGTACCATTGATTTTACACTATAAAATCAATGATGGTACGTTGAAAGTTAACGCTTCTAATAAATCTGGTGAGTCTATACGGCTGTTAAGAAGTTTGTTCAGAAACATTAGGCTTCCGCACTCTCTCCTCTTTCTAGGAGTAAAAATCTTTAAAAAAATTACACGCTCTTTATAAGAGTAGAGAGTGCGTGATGCATATACTTCATCTGCACAGACTCTATCGCTTCCGAATGGACCTCATAGTATGGATTCCAAATTATGGAACCAAACTCCAGTTGGCTGCGTAATAGAGAATTATAGAGCAAGTTAAAAGAGTTAATATTTTCTTCTTATACAATCGTCATTTATATTCAATACACCACAAAGTTACAGGAGTAACAACAAACAGACAGCACTTAATCCCTAAAGATAACAATTTTTGCACAGACACACATCTCTTACATTGCTCCTCGGCTGTTCAACAAAATGATTAGTGTTGTTTTCCTGCATGAAATTAAATCTAGGACTAGTCACGAGTAAAGAATAACCTAATTAAGTCACTTTTGACTATTAGTCAAGAAGAAACGGAAACACTAATAACATATATACTAAAATAACGCACTTATTTTGAAATCTATTATAACATTTTTTTATTATTTAATGTTTATCTTAAAAGTATACATGTATTTATGTATGTATGTGTATATCTATGTTATATATAATACCTAAATTTTATATTATATTATATTTATACATATCTATCTTCTTAAGTCTTATCTATGTTCATAACTTACATATCTATCTTCATAATCTTATCAGTCCTTTGTCCCCCGTATTTCATATAATGACTATTAATCGCTTGAACAGTTTACATGAATAGCTTTTTTTGTAATTTTTTGATTTTTAGAATATATTTTTGGTACAAAATAATTAATATTGTTTATAATCTCAATGTAAAATTTCATTTTCATTTGTTTTTTGTTCATTCTCTTTTTGTATAATATTAAATCACTGCTAAAAAATGTATATATAAATAAGGTATAATAACGGATATATGTACTGTACACATTATAGATAGATAGTGTTAACATATAATTAGTCATGGTTTTATTGTTATATTTTGTATTTATTATGTATAAACGCTGTTTGTTAACCAAATAGAATAAAATAAAATAAAAAAAGTTTATTACATGTTACATTTATTTATAACACGCTATGTATATAAACAACAGATACCGCAAATTACTTAAACCACCCTATATTATTTTACATTAAGCCTACCTTAGTACAAGCGAGGCCTATTAGAATGGCGTTGAAACTAAAATAGGTGTAACTTTATTTTAGATTTAATACAGAAATTTGGAATTGAAATTGAATTTGAATTTGAAGAGTAGTACAAAATATCGAAGGTGGTTGGAGGTTAGAGACTGTTTTTCCATGACACTGAACTAATTACTGTCCCGAAACCAAGAATAACTGACGTAATATGAAATCACCGCTGAAGAAACAATTATCTGGTGAGGTGAGTTTGGTTTAAAGGCTAGAAGTTCATAGCACAGAATCAAACCATTATAAAAATAGCGACCCTTCATTGAAACCTAATCTTCAAACTGCGTACCATTTGTAAATGCGCTCTAGTGGGCGATTATAAAATCATTACACCACTCGTTACTCCCCTACACTAAATGGCAGCGTAATTCAATTGGGATGCATTCCGAAGCCTAAAGCGTTTAACACTTGCATTTTTGCGCCCCCGCCTTCAAAGGCCCGTCACGTGTTCTAGATCTCATGCTAGCCGACGCGGCGACACAGAAACTGAAGCTACCATTCCATTGCCGGCCATGGAAAATTCGCGTTTTAAACAATTTTAAGTAGCAGCTTTCATTAATAGTAGCGTTTCTTTGAAGTAGCAGCTAAAAAAAGGCTTTCAAAAATAAACACTGTAAAGTTTTGCTTTGATTCAAGTATTTAGAAAACTTGAATACGATTTTAAATCCAATGCGCAGCTTTAAATAATGCGTTGTATAGGTAAGTACATATAACATGCAAATCAGGTGACAGAGACAATGCTATGTATAGGATAGAAACGAATTTACCGCGTGAAATTTGTAGCACCCGACGTTTCGGTGACGTTGCAGCCGCCGTTGTCCAGGGTAGACTGAAAGATTAGTCAATCCGTTGTTTTGCGGGTAGGCCGCATACCGCTGACGCCATCGCGTAGGTTATAACGGTGGTGGGGGGCCGAGCTCGGAGCGCGCGAATTTTGAAAATCCGTCTTGAACACAACACTCACTGTATCCTGTCTTACGTCCGTGCGAACTTTAATAGAGACGACGGTTACAAACTCTCTTCTATGTAGAACCCTCTTCTTAAAATATTCCCGCCGCCGAACGCCGAATGCATATATATATATATATATATATATATATATATATATATATATATATATATATATATATATATATATATATATATATATATATATATATATATATATATATATATATATATATATATATATATATATATATATATATATATATATATATATATATATATATATATATATATATATATATATATATATATATATATATATATATATATATATATATATATATATATATATATATATATATATAAATATATATATATATATATATATATATATATATATATATATATATATATATATATATATATATATATATATATATATATATATATATATATATATATATATATATATATATATATATATATATATATATATATATATATATATATATATATTTATATATATATATATATATATATATATATATATATATATATATATATATATATATATATATATATATATATATATATATATATATATATATATATATATATATATATGTATATATATATATATATATATATATATATATATATAGTAAACGCTCACCCTTCATCCAATTATCTCAAAAATTAAGCTACAATCCTTCTTTATACGTAAACTCACTCAATTTCCTATTATTTCAGAGGAAATAACAAGACAAGACGAGCTACTTGACAGATGGAAGAATTTAAAATTTCGAATTTCGTTTTTTTATTTTCTAAAGGTGCGATATAAAGAAGCTGCGTCAATATTCAGCTGAAAACTTAAAACTAAAAGCGTGACATGCCCTCATATCAATGAAAGGAAGCAGTCAGCTCTTTCCTATTAGTTGGAAAGATTACCTTTAACCTAAATGGATTATTTACAATGAACGAAACATAAAATATGTAAAAATTCAATATTTTGAAATATTTGATAGTTTTGTGTATATATTCTTTTTAGAATTGATCAATAAGATGATTATAAAGTAAATAATTATAAAAGCCACTTACATCGTGACGAAGGATTCCCTTGATCGGATTCGGGAATGCTTTAGGTGTTAACGAGAATGATGAATGCCTCTCACTTGCGGAAAGAGGAGTAGGTTTAAGTTGGGCCCATTTTTCAACTAGTAAACGCTCACCCTTCATCCAATTATCTCAAAAATTAAGCTACAATCCTTCTTTATACGTAAACTCACTCAATTTCCTATTATTTCAGAGGAAATAACAAGACAAGACGAGCTACTTGACAGATGGAAGAATTTAAAATTTCGAATTTCGTTTTTTTATTTTCTAAAGGTGCGATATAAAGAAGCTGCGTCAATATTCAGCTGAAAACTTAAAACTAAAAGCGTGACATGCCCTCATATCAATGAAAGGAAGCAGTCAGCTCTTTCCTATTAGTTGGAAAGATTACCTTTAACCTAAATGGATTATTTACAATGAACGAAACATAAAATATGTAAAAATTCAATATTTTGAAATATTTGATAGTTTTGTGTATATATTCTTTTTAGAATTGATCAATAAGATGATTATAAAGTAAATAATTATAAAAGCCACTTACATCGTGACGAAGGATTCCCTTGATCGGATTCGGGAATGCTTTAGGTGTTAACGAGAATGATGAATGCCTCTCACTTGCGGAAAGAGGAGTGGTTTAAGTTGGGCCCATTTTTCAACTAGTAAACGCTCACCCTTCATCCAATTATCTCAAAAATTAAGCTACAATCCTTCTTTATACGTAAACTCACTCAATTTCCTATTATTTCAGAGGAAATAACAAGACAAGACGAGCTACTTGACAGATGGAAGAATTTAAAATTTCGAATTTCGTTTTTTTATTTTCTAAAGGTGCGATATAAAGAAGCTGCGTCAATATTCAGCTGAAAACTTAAAACTAAAAGCGTGACATGCCCTCATATCAATGAAAGGAAGCAGTCAGCTCTTTCCTATTAGTTGGAAAGATTACCTTTAACCTAAATGGATTATTTACAATGAACGAAACATAAAATATGTAAAAATTCAATATTTTGAAATATTTGATAGTTTTGTGTATATATTCTTTTTAGAATTGATCAATAAGATGATTATAAAGTAAATAATTATAAAAGCCACTTACATCGTGACGAAGGATTCCCTTGATCGGATTCGGGAATGCTTTAGGTGTTAACGAGAATGATGAATGCCTCTCACTTGCGGAAAGAGGAGTAGGTTTAAGTTGGGCCCATTTTTCAACTAGTAAACGCTCACCCTTCATCCAATTATCTCAAAAATTAAGCTACAATCCTTCTTTATACGTAAACTCACTCAATTTCCTATTATTTCAGAGGAAATAACAAGACAAGACGAGCTACTTGACAGATGGAAGAATTTAAAATTTCGAATTTCGTTTTTTTATTTTCTAAAGGTGCGATATAAAGAAGCTGCGTCAATATTCAGCTGAAAACTTAAAACTAAAAGCGTGACATGCCCTCATATCAATGAAAGGAAGCAGTCAGCTCTTTCCTATTAGTTGGAAAGATTACCTTTAACCTAAATGGATTATTTACAATGAACGAAACATAAAATATGTAAAAATTCAATATTTTGAAATATTTGATAGTTTTGTGTATATATTCTTTTTAGAATTGATCAATAAGATGATTATAAAGTAAATAATTATAAAAGCCACTTACATCGTGACGAAGGATTCCCTTGATCGGATTCGGGAATGCTTTAGGTGTTAACGAGAATGATGAATGCCTCTCACTTGCGGAAAGAGGAGTAGGTTTAAGTTGGGCCCATTTTTCAACTAGTAAACGCTCACCCTTCATCCAATTATCTCAAAAATTAAGCTACAATCCTTCTTTATACGTAAACTCACTCAATTTCCTATTATTTCAGAGGAAATAACAAGACAAGACGAGCTACTTGACAGATGGAAGAATTTAAAATTTCGAATTTCGTTTTTTTATTTTCTAAAGGTGCGATATAAAGAAGCTGCGTCAATATTCAGCTGAAAACTTAAAACTAAAAGCGTGACATGCCCTCATATCAATGAAAGGAAGCAGTCAGCTCTTTCCTATTAGTTGGAAAGATTACCTTTAACCTAAATGGATTATTTACAATGAACGAAACATAAAATATGTAAAAATTCAATATTTTGAAATATTTGATAGTTTTGTGTATATATTCTTTTTAGAATTGATCAATAAGATGATTATAAAGTAAATAATTATAAAAGCCACTTACATCGTGACGAAGGATTCCCTTGATCGGATTCGGGAATGCTTTAGGTGTTAACGAGAATGATGAATGCCTCTCACTTGCGGAAAGAGGAGTTTTCAGCTGAATATTGACGCAGCTTCTTTATATCGCACCTTTAGAAAATAAAAAAACGAAATTCGAAATTTTAAATTCTTCCATCTGTCAAGTAGCTCGTCTTGTCTTGTTATTTCCTCTGAAATAATAGGAAATTGAGTGAGTTTACGTATAAAGAAGGATTGTAGCTTAATTTTTGAGATAATTGGATGAAGGGTGAGCGTTTACTAGTTGAAAAATGGGCCCAACTTAAACCTACTCCTCTTTCCGCAAGTGAGAGGCATTCATCATTCTCGTTAACACCTAAAGCATTCCCGAATCCGATCAAGGGAATCCTTCGTCACGATGTAAGTGGCTTTTATAATTATTTACTTTATAATCATCTTATTGATCAATTCTAAAAAGAATATATACACAAAACTATCAAATATTTCAAAATATTGAATTTTTACATATTTTATGTTTCGTTCATTGTAAATAATCCATTTAGGTTAAAGGTAATCTTTCCAACTAATAGGAAAGAGCTGACTGCTTCCTTTCATTGATATGAGGGCATGTCACGCTTTTAGTTTTAAGTTTTCAGCTGAATATTGACGCAGCTTCTTTATATCGCACCTTTAGAAAATAAAAAAACGAAATTCGAAATTTTAAATTCTTCCATCTGTCAAGTAGCTCGTCTTGTCTTGTTATTTCCTCTGAAATAATAGGAAATTGAGTGAGTTTACGTATAAAGAAGGATTGTAGCTTATATATATATATATATATATATATATATATATATATATATATATATATATATATATATATATATATATATATATATATATATATATATATATATATATATATATATATATATATATATTTTGTTATTTTTTAACATTCCAGAACAAACATACTATCTAGTGGTGTGATAAAATCCACACAAATATCATCTAATCTACTTCGTAGAAAAAAATATAAAAAACATTATTAATTATACCCTTTTTTATCGGAATCGGTTTTTATTACATAATTTTATAAAATAAATTGAAAAAAGTAGTTGAAGTGTCAGTTACGCAGAATACAAAATATTTTGCTAAAGACGACCTAAATTCTTCAATGCTATAGATCAACAAAGCAAGCAACGGCAGATACTCTAATCTGATCATACATAAGCTGTTTATATTAAGCATAAGATACATAAGCTGATCTAAAGTATTTATAATTCTGTTATATTATGACGTTCTTTATGCATTGCATTTCATTTTGGTCTGGTGATTAAACGCATCGCAATGCACTGAAATGATCCCTTTAAAGCAATCCAATTTATTACGCGTATCATACACGGCGTCCAGCCGGGCGTGGAAATTGTCTGCGATTTTATCGTTTTTTGCAGCAACATAAATTCACACTTTATTTATGACGGCAGGCGCAGCCATTGTTGTACGTAGACGCATTTTGTAGTAACTGCGAAAAGCGCACTTTCCATAAACAACAAAACATCCCTGAAAATGTAAGGACAATAAAGGGAGCCAGACACAATTAATTCTGTGCAGTCTTATCCTTTTTGCACGTGGTGTAATAATATGACGATGTTGCATATAGGAGATAATTATGTTATAGGTTTTAGCAAATTTATTAATGTAAGAATTTCAAAGTATCGAAAATGATTCAATCTTTATTTATATCACTCTCTTAACCCTAGAACATAAAATACATATAATAGTAAAAATTACTCTTTTGGAATTTTTCAGGTTGTCGAAAATGACAATATTTCGGGCTGACCAGGGGCAAACTAAGAATCGTCACTCGGGGAATATTTCTCGAATTCATAAAATAGCTAGGTACACGCAACTTTTCAACGTCATACTAAACACTGGTCGAATCCTTCCGGCCTTTAAAAAATCAAAGATCGTGGCCATACTAAAAGCTGGGAAACCGAACGACCAAATTGAAAGTAAACGCCCCATAGCTCTACTAAGCGTATATTTCAAGCTATTTGAAAGACTCCTGAGTAATAGTCCTACCCCCACTTGTTTTAAATCGCTTCCGGTAGAGCAAGCTGGATTTCGTTTAGATAGAAGCTGCGGCAACCAGCTGTTAGTCCTCATTTCCTACACCGAGAACATTTACCAGCAAAACATGAAGACGGCGGCTGCTTTTGTCGATTTGTAGTCGCGTATGACACCGTGTGGCGTAAGGTACTCATCCTTAAATTCCTCATCGTCATCCTATGTGCAACTTTAGGCAGACTATTGGAGGCTATGCTAGGATACCGCCACTCCACTGTCCTCATAGCTGGACAGTAAAGCAGAATGAGACATCGATTGACTCCCCCAGTGCTTAGTGTAGGCACCGACACTCTTCAAAATATACACCAGCGACATCCCCACAACATCGTCGAGAAAGTTTATTAAGGCCGATGACATCGCATTGACAGCTCAGACTAAAAGTTTGAAGAGGTAGAGGAAATGCTTTCCAAAAACCTCGAATCACTAAACTAGTACTTTCAAAAGTGGCATCTCCTCCCCAAGGAGGACGGAGAAATCTGGCCAAATCTAGCAGTGAGGGCGCGAGTTCAGCCCGCTGGGTTCACTTTCTAGTGAACGTTACATCCAACAACTTGCCGTCCTTTCATGACCACTAATGAGTGTACGGGAGAAAACCCAACATCCAATATGATCCGTATGACAACTGTGTATTGTATATGTGAAGGGTTTTCATTAGTTTTCGGTCGCTACCAAAAACGAACGAATCGAATAGAACCGCATAAATGTAAAACAGGCCTTAAGGAGTTGAATAACGATGGCATATTATTCTTTCCACAGTATTTCACAAGAGTATACTGTTCTATTTCAAGGATCGACCCTGTGATAATGACCGTTAAAAAAAACACTGTTACTTTGAAAGTGTGAACGGCGGAAGTTTTTGCCTATATTGCTACAATTGGATGAAAACCCCCACAAAACACCTACCCTTCTCTCTGTCAGAGGCGCCAGTATCCAGAGGCGTCCAAAAAAAAATTACACATATTTTCTCTTCGCTAGAAACTCGTTTATGGCAGTCGTCGGTGGCGAACTCAAAGCTGATGAGTTTTTCTTGTGTGCTGGCATGTGACGCGGCGGCAAGGGCAATGCAAACGCCTCAGGGCTGACGCCGGTGCGCGAGAACCCTTTGAGTCCCTGTTCATAGATTAACACAAGAGTTGTATGTATTCAAACAGATACGACATCCCTGAGAGATTACTTGATTGATGCGCTCCTACGATCCTAAATTTGCTTTCTAGGGAGTCTTGCGTCAGGCCTATTATGGTATGATGTAGCGGTGTCAAATATATAAAGTATACGTAATCCAAAATATATCGCACCTCCGATTTTGATCGGAGGTGCGACATATTTTGGATTTATCTTGGATTTGTAACTATTTGTAGTTACAACTTGAAAATTCCAATTACTATATAAAATCTAAAGGTGTTTCTATATAAAATCTAATGCCATTTCTCATTGTACACTCTTAAAAAGAGGAAAAACTGATAGTTCACTAATTCGCCAATGGCACTAGCGAAGTAACAGTTACGAATCTTTTTGGGAGTGTAAATTGAGAAATGGCGATATTTTTTATAAAGAACACCGTGATTGGAATTTTACAAGTAATAACTCTATTTGATCGTAGGTGCGATATAATTTAACCATTGCATCTGTCTGAACACTGGTTACATAGAAAACTAAGTTGCCAGTAGATAACGTGGTGGTTTGAGGGATTACACGAGATGGCTGTCTTGTGACAATTTTTATTACATTTTAGTCGTAATTTAAATGCAGGTAATATACGTTAGTCACACAGGAATAGTCATAATAATTAATAATGTTAATTGTCATATTAATTATAATAAGTTTTACTATTATCAAATAGAAATAAATACGTTTTTTTTAAATTATAATCTTACTCTTGATTTTGTACTTTTCTATTCTTTATTTCGACTGTTAATTAGAATAAATAATTTCTTAAATTGTATGTGGGTGAGACTCACTTTAAATTATATTGTTAGTATATAAAAAGAATGGAGAAAATATAATGTGAAGACACGATTTGTCGGAAATTTTGGTTACTTATTGTCCTAAATATCAATGTTATCATATAAAATTATAATTTATTATAATATGTCGAAGAATGTCCACACAACTATGTAATTAGTTTTTAAGACAATAAATGCTTTATTGTGACATTCATAGTTTAAATTATTGTAATTGCAACAAATATGTCAATTGCAGTTTTGGTTGCGGGTCAAGTCTTTTTTATAATATTAGCATTTAACAATCCCATAATAGCCTTACTTTCAGATGGCACTAAAATTCATTTTATGCGATATTTTTAACGAAAAATACAATCATTTTACCCAATATATTTGTCAAAAGAGCCTAAATAATACGACCACCACTTTATTATTCCTGCCTGTATGCAACAATAATAAAGCGGTGGTCGTATTGATTTTGCTGCCTGGATAAATATACTCGGTAAAACGGGTATAATTTTCATTAAAAATATCAGTGAAAATAAAATGTTAGTGCCATCTGAATTTTATGCGGTATATAAACCTTTTAACTTCGCCGATGCTTTGCTGTTTCATCAGCGTTGGGTAAAGAGTGCCTCTTGGATACTATATTTTCAAGTGTTTTATTTATACTAAAAATGACCATATTAACGAAATAAAATCAAAAAGGTGCAAGACAGGTCTGTTTTAATTATTTCGATGAGGGTACAATATTAACAACGAAGAATAACACTCTGAGCCTTACGAACATGGTCCTTAAACTTTAGCTTGAAAATGCTAAAATGTCCAAAGCTATAGGACACGAGAGGTGAGAAGGGTAGAGTGGAAGGTGAGAGACTCCTGACGAAAATTATAAATATTCCTGTCTTTTATTTTATATTCTGAAAATTATAATATACTGTCTTTTGGTAGAAAATTTTCAGAATTAATGAAGATACAAAAATACACATTATATCTATATTTGCATGGAATTTCTCAGCGGCACCTGGGCAAGGAAATAATATAATAATATATAAAATATCAGTATGTTTAACATAAAAAATAATTTTGTGTTTTAGATAATAATATATGTAGGTACACAGGTTAATAATATATGTAGGTACAATAATATATGTAGGTACACAATTATCAAATGTTAAAATGAATGAAATCAAATGAAAAATAAATATCAAAATAAATCAGTGAGATAAGTTGTTTTAATTTTTTTTTCGGTTTATCCAGTTTTTGCCTTTCGGGCTGTATTTAAATAAGTTTATTTTGCAAAACATAGGAAAGAATAATCATTAAAATAATTGTGCTTAATCACGTAAAATTTTGTGTGGTTCAGTTCTGGGAACAAATTGAGCATACTCCTGTTTCTCATGCTGTTTGAGTAATTGAGCTTTTAGTTGTGTGTCGTTTCTTAGCTCTATAATTTATTTTCGTACTTCCGCTTCGCAAATATGTACAAATTTAGCAATTCCTTATTCCATAAAGTAAAGCAATTATTATTTAGAATTTAGGAAATTTCACCAGATATTTGTGAATAATTTAGACAGGCATAACATATATCGAGAATTGTATAGCGAATTATAAGTCCCTATTTAAATATTGGTGGTAAAATTTGCACGGCCGTTCAGATCGGGCCGCGTAAAATATCAGTTCGGGCCGCAATTCTATGAACAGTCTTTAGGCAATCACAATGACACATTCTTTTTTCCGTAGCCATCCATTTTACTTTTTCGGGCCACTAACCGACGAGAAGGGAAAGTATTTTAAACGTGTTAAATTTTAATTTGTGGAGGAATATTTGATATTTTAATATATCGATTATTTTAATTTGTGGTTTTAGTAAATAAATCTTAAAAATGATTTTGATGCCCTAAAAGCAATAATGAAGTAATTGTATGTACGTGGTGATAAATTTAAATATTGTAAAAACGGACTAATAAATAGACTTTAATTAAAATGTACCTAAATATTAAGTTTCTACAATCTGTTAATATTTTTTTTGGAAATAAATTGAAATTGAAAAAAAAAATTGATAGCGCCAAAACGCTTCACCCAATGTAGCTGAAATTTGGCATGCAGGCATCATTTAATCATGGAAAAAATTCGAAAAGGTCAAAATTAAATCGGTCGACCAGGCGGCGCATTAGTAATATTTCAATCTCAAAATATTGTACTTATTTACTTGAAGTTTGGTACACAGATGCCTTTTTGGGTAGAAATCACATTGAGACATTTTGCTCTAATGGAGCAATGTGAGTTAATGGGTGCCCATTAGCTTGCTGGGCTTGGGGGCCCATTAGCAAGGGCTTGTTGAGTTGGCCACGAAGACCCATTTATTCAGGGTCGGTCACACTCACGGGTCAACATCCATCCGGCGGCCTCCACGCACGAAGCGCGCGCCCGGCTAGGACTCTGGTCTTAGGGCTAGTTTCCCCTAGGAGTCAATCTTCCGGCGCTCCTGGACGGTTAACATACCTGGTTATCTCGCGGATAAGGCGTTGGCCTCTTACGGGCATGTGGCGGTCCTTGACGGTAGACTGTTTTGTCCTTAGTCTTCTGCGCTCACTTCACGGGAGATAGAACGATAATATTTCGTTAAAACTTCCTGAGGTGACGGTTTCGCCCGTTGTAGTTGACTGGTCTAGTTCAGACATTTTGGCTGGAATATCTCATATATAAGCTACACTAATATTATTAAAATTCTGTTGCGAATGTAATATTATTTCAATTCTAAACGGCCAACTGACCAAGGCTAGCTGTGAAACAAAACCCAACCGGGTTCGTCCACTGGCTGAGAGAGGGAGAGAAAGAGAGAGAGAGAAATCATTCATTGATTACTTGCCGGGAAAGCCTTGGGGTGACACAACAGTTTTTTTTAAAACTAGAGGAAATTGAAGAGATTCGACACTTGCATAACCATAAACTGTTTGAAAATAGAATTCAGTAATATTGTTCAACCAGTATTCTTAATTGATAAATCTTTTTGGATAAAAGAACTTGCAGAATTTGCGCTTTTAAAAGGCGTGAGACGTCTAATAATGCGTGCAACTCTTTCCTGATCTTTGTCCCGGTTACGTCCCCTTCTACATCGAAGCAGCGGCGCGTACAGCTCCGCACCGACGGCGACTAATTCTCCTTTCGAAAATGAACATTTCGCAATAGGAAATTACATACGGAGCGCCCCCCCCCCTCGCGTTTAAAACTCCCTCCGTAAGCCCAGAGCGACACTCGGACGACACAGGCGGAAACGGAAAACGACAACTTTCCCGCTGGACGAGGGATTTCAATAAAACTTGTTTGACTCCATTCTCACTAGATCGTCAACACTTTAACATTGCGGTTGTTAAATTACATAATAAAAAGTTACAGTTCATCCTAGTTTATTTTAAATTTAACATTATTACTCACGGCAGTACTGTACGATAATAATTAAGTATTATTATATCAAATGGTTGACTGTAAAATATCGCTAAAATGGTAAGTCCGAGATTTGTGTATACATCGTTTTTATAAAACCAGTGTAATATTCATTATATAAAGTTTTTATCACAATAAATGTATAATTGTGATAAAATATAATATATACTCTCTTACTCTTATACAACGCATTCATCCGCAGTCACCTCGAATATGCGTCTCAGATATGGTCTTCTAGCTATAATGTTCACGTAAAAAGAATTAAACGTATTCAAAATTTGTTCTTGAAACATTTGAATTATCGTTCCTTTTTGTCCTTTCCCAATTACAGCGAAGCAGCTAGCTTTCATGGTCTTCAATCACTACAACCAATATTGATTGTTCGGATCTTCTTGGAATGGTATCTTTTCGTGTACCATCGCGACTCACTCGCCAAACGGACTTGTTCCACCTACCGCAGATTGGCACTAATTATGCACACAACTGTTTTATTTATAGAGTATGTAAAATTTATAATACGCAGCTCAGCGATATTGACTTATTCAATTCGTCATCTATCTTAAAAAAGCAATAATAAAAGCTCTTAAAAAAGCAATAATTAATGACGGTGTTGACGTATCATTGTAATCACATTATATAACATAAAATTAATAATATGTATTCAAGAATATATCAAGAATATATATATATATAAATAATATGTATGACAATAATATGTATACATTATGGAACGTGTATTCACATAAAATTGTATTTACTTATGACTCCCCCCTTCCCAATTCCCACCTCCTTTTATGTGAGTGTATTCTTCATAGAAAACTGTTAAGTGTTTATATTATTAATGTTTAAGTGGAAACATGTTATTAGCATTGTCTTTGAAACGTCATAATTTTTCACCCAATATTTTGTAACAGCTGTTTGTTTCCTTAACAATAATAAAATAAATTTAAAAAATAAGAAAATAATATTTTATTGTATTTTAATCTGCAAGTCATCTGATTGAAATATCTGCATACGATATATATTCGACTTGCGTAAATTTGATCACGTGAGCGAATATCGAGATGGACTTCACTGGCTTCGAATTCGTGAGCGCAGAAATCTGCATGCCCTCTCACTCCCATATAAAGTCCTAAATAGTCCCATAGCACCTCCTTACCTTAAAGACCTCTTTCTCCCGTTAGGAAGTCATGGTGTTCCACTCAGATCAAGTCAGGACAACACAATAGCAATTCCACTACATCAGTCTTCTTTTTTCACTAACTCAATTATCGTCCATTCTGCTCGACTTTGGAACCAGCTTCCGCATGCTATTCGTCATGCAACATCGTTGCCCTGTTTCAAGGCGTTACTGAAAAAACATTTTCTCCCTCAAAATATCAACTAAGAACCAACCCTCCCCCTATCCCCTCCCCCTTCCCCCTTTCGTTGGGTTGTTGACTGGATAGAAGCATAAGAACTTTGTAATATCTATCATTTTATATAAGCAGGAATTTTTATTATTATTTATCTGTAGTTTCTATGTATTTATTATTATAAATATATTATATTATAAATTATATTTTTTATGTATGTATGTATATGTATGTATGTTTGGATGTATGTATATATATATTTATGTGTATATGTTTATGTATGTGAGCTGTATTGTTACTTTTATTTAATATCACACGGTTGGCTGTAAGAAATCGCGAAACGATAAGCCCGCCGTTTGTACTGTTAAAATAGAATTGAAGTTTTCTTTAACAATGTAATTATTTTTGTTAGTACAATAAAGGTATTTTTCATTTCATTTCATTTTAGTCATCCGATTGACAAAAATGCATGTGTGTTTCGAATATAGTAAAAACTCGATCGATCGTTTCCCAAATCTTCGTCTTCTCGCATATATCGTTTATTTTGAATAATCTCGAGTTATTGGCCTTACCTTTTGGTTGGATAATCAAAAAGTAGGTGAAAAATCGTTGATTTTTTCATTATATTTCTTAATAACAATACTTATGTACATTATAACAGACATTTTTTTACACAATATACCCATTTATTACACTTTTGTATTTAGAATCGTAGAAACAATTTGACGTATCACGTACGCTTTGCGGGTTTCGGGTCCTTTTCTTTGTAATCGAACGAACGTGATACGGCTTTTTGCATTTGAGAGATAATATAACGGACGTATCACTTACGTTTGTATAGGTAGGGTCGGTAATCTAATATAAAACACTGAAAAAAGATCGCATCCATCGTTTTATTGCAATTATATTTTAGAATATCGCTATTTATTGCGGTAATTTACTCAATTGATCTATTTGTGACAGCGGCTAACAGGCGCGGCCAATACTGTTATGAAATTCTTAACGATATAGATAGTTACATAAGCTATGTACGCTTGGCCTTTGAGAACAACGCGAATTATATGTATTACTCTTTAACAAACGCGCAAATGCCAAGTGTTTTCCTAAGATACATCTCTTTTTCCTACTAAAAAGCGAAAGAAAAATAGAATTTAAGGCTAACAATATACATTGCATAGAGCGTCTTTTTTTGGCTCCAGCTAATGACAGACGACGTGTTTAGTTCGATTTGCGTTGTTGCTGCTCTTACGGTTTCGACGGGTTTTATCGAACGTTTTTTTTGGCGAAATTTTGAAAATTCAGTGGAGTCAGAGAGTTCAGGTTCCTTCAACCGAAAAAAGTGTCTTTATTGAGTTGTCCCTTTATATAACTGTTACAGCGCTTGGAACCTAGGCTACTAATTCTATGACTGGTTGCCAACAACATTTTTCTTTTAGCAGAAAAAATCAGAACGGTGTTTCAAGAAGCATTTCTGTGATAATAACTTATTTAATAAACTTTTATGATTGTTATGATCTTTAGTTAATTAAATGCCATTCAATATAAACTATTCAATAGATTGTTGAAATACTTTATTATTTTTCTGCAAGTAAAAAACACAAAATCCGTCAATACAATATTTAAGTGTCTATAGGTATGTTCACCAATGAACAAAGATCATAGGCACGCTGCTACCCTAATAGAAGTAGCGAGAGAAATAGAAAGTATGGTAAAGCGTATGGGCAGATGCCCTACGTCGCAACTGCTAAATCACGTGTCTTTTCTTCATTACGTCCGGTAGTGCCTCTGTTAAGCGGTTTTGTGATTATTCACTTATAATCATGTCGTTTGCAGTGATAACGCAAATATCAATGCAGGTGGGTAGAGTAAGCCAAACAGAGTAGTTTAATTACTTAAAGATTTTGTATACATCTTTTTAGATTTAGATTTAATCCATAAGTTTTTTAGCATATTACGATGCCGGATGGACGGCGCTTCAAGAAATTTGGATAGTGACCATCCAAATATGTACTCATTACATATAAGTTTGTATAACTGTAATAATCTCGTGCAGTTAATTAACTATTATTTTCATTTTTTTTTTCTTGTAGCTCATTCTTGTAGCATTTCTTGTAGTTCATTTTTTATTTGTTGCATGGCCGGGAACCTATCTTAGAATTACCCTGTTATTTTCGCCCAGGGAATTCAGTAGTGATACGCAGTTTTGCACCAGCTTTGCATTAATGGTATTCAAAGCTAGTGCCATAAGAGCTGCCTTGCTATCCGAGTTGATATAGATAGTTGGCGTAGTTCTTATGGAGGTTAAATAAATAATATAAAATGTATTACAATGTATGACAATAATGATGTAAAGAAGTTTATTTTTAAATATAACTTATTATCTTTTCCTCCTCATTTTCCCCGATTTGAACTAAGAGTTATATAGCAAATTTTAAATATATAATTGACTTTATATATCTGCGAGTTATTTAAATACTCTTTAATTTTATAATAATTTTTGGGACCCATAATATAGTACTGTATTATATTATTATCAAAATTCTTCGATAGCGCACTGTGATGAGCTACCAAGCATGTATTTGTGTCTCGATTACAAAGATGTTTACTTGTATTGGTATGTGTAAAAAGGCATTATTTACCTTGGATAAACTATATGTCCAAAGTTGTATTTAATTGTAGCTCCGGGATATTGTAGCATCGCAATATTATGTGTATATATTTTTTTCCCAAGCGGGCTCCAAAGAGCAACGGCCTTTATTATATATACGGCCGAAATTTAGTAAAGGAGCTGGTGCTTTCTCTAGGGGACATAGCACAATTTTATGGTCTCTTTTAAGTCCTAATTCTCAGAAAATTAAAGAAGCAGCAGAAAGAAGATAAAATTTTAAGAATCATGAAATAATAATAATAAAAAAGGCAAGCTTATCACCTACAAGCAACGTTCTAAAGCTAACCTTTACTAATTTGCGAACATTGTCGCGGATAGTTACTTACAACCTACATAATAAAAAAAGATACAAAAAAAAATTCTTTGTGACCTTAAAATAAACTATACGATTTGTCACATTAAAATAAACTAAAGACTATAACGACACAAAGGTTTTAAAAGGAAGAGAATGGGAAGGTGAGGAAACTTATGTGGATGATTTTAAATGTCCTCTGAGTCTGTTTTTAAAACATGTTATGTTTGGCGCGGTTCTCACATTTTTCGGTCAAGCATTCCAAAGTCGGGCTCCATGCACGGTGACAGAGAAGGAGAAGAAGTCACTGCTGTGACCAGGGATAGAAAGTAGCAGGATATCTTCAGACCTCAGAGAGCGTCAATGCCCCGACAGTGCAGTAAATCAGCCGGTTAGATAATCGGGAGCGACGCCCTCCAATATCCTGAAAAGCAGAAAGAGGAATTCTTAAGCTTTTCTCTCTCTGGTCGACAGTCAGTGTTGCTTTTCTTTAAATTTTATGATCTAGTGACATTTTCTGAGTCCGTGTAAATATATCGAATGCAGAGATTTTGTAGACGCTAAAACTTGCTTGCTAACTCTTCTGAGAGGTCGAGAAACGCGATATTTCCATAATCCAATTTGTGATGTGAAATATCACAAGGTGTCTTCAACTGTTAATAACAAGAAAATGGGCATTATAGTTTTAATATAAAACCGCTTCAAATAAAGTAAGTGCTCGAAAGGTAGGAAAGTCTTATAGCCGTGCAAATCCAGTCCTCTACGTGTCCCAAATCTCGTAAATAATTCCCCGGGGAGAGTGGTGCGAATATATGAAATGAAATGAAAGAAAGGGCACCCCAAACGAGGGTGACATTTCTTTGCATTTGTACTTGACGTGCGTTTAATCTGCTGCTTCCCTGAAGCCGCCCTTTCAGCCACTACGTCCCTCAATTGCTTTCTCCCGCGACTGAAAAAATAGAGTATTTCAATGGCCGGTGAATTGAAGAAACGTGTCAAAGTGGTGGTTGGTCACATAAAAAGGGAACCCTTAAATTTTTCTTTACAAATTCTAGCGAAACTTTCTCTAATCAAATAGGTAAAGTAGTTTTCTTTTTCTAACAAGCCAATCCATCCCTCACCCGGATACATAGTGACTATAGGTGTCTTTCCTGCCCGAGCTTAATACATTTCTTAAAAATCAGTGGTTTCTATCCACAATAAGTCCCCCCCAGCAGTGTTTTATTCAATAATATTACTACAAGTATTTTATATTTATACATGTGAGTTTTTAATTAGTGACATCTTTGAAGCAGGTGAATCAGTACGAGCAAACAAGCAACCTATGATAGAATGTTATAGAAAAAACAAAGGGTGTTTTTTTTTTAATAATTTTCAAAAAAAATATGTGTTGAAAATAGTATAAAAAGAGTTAAAAGCCTTGGGCCATTCAAATCTAGGTAAAATATTCTGCAAATATTGTTTATTCGCAATATTTTACTTATCGTTAGATGGCGCAGCGTACTCAACGGTTCTCAAACTTTTATTATCACTCTTTGATAATATCACGTTTTTTTTTTCAATGTAAAGTTGCTTATTTGCTCGTACTGACTCACTCACTTCAAGGACGTCTCAAATTAAAAAAAAACTCACCTGTGTACAGGTTAGATTCTGAGAGATAAAATAATTATTAAAATATCTAATGACATTTTTTTCCAGAAGTAAATGGTTTTTAGATATTAGGAGCATTTCAATTGCAGAAGGCTATATTACATAAAAAAATATATTTGATACTCATCTACATTTTCTTTTGGTGTGGGCCTTAGTAGTAGATGGAGTGGGGGGCTTGTTTCCAGCCCTTGATGTCACCTAGATCTGTAAGGTCTTTTGTAACTACCCACTGTGTGATTAGGTCAGTGGTCAGCTAGTAGCCCGGTACTTCTTACCAGTCCAAGCAGGTCACTGACCTTCAATTTTTTTTTTCTCGGTAAATAAGGCCCTGGTGTGGGCCTTATTTAACGAGAAAAAAAATTACTGAATATCGAAAAGTTAAAAATAAATATTGCTTTTCCTCAACAACGAAATTCTAAACACAATATAGATAATGTATATCTGACGACTATCACCACGCACATGAATTTTCGGTGAGTCATAGGTCAGAAATTTTGGCCCAGAAGTCATATCTCAAAATGTCAGAATGACTGGAGACTTTTGCATTCCTCCTGCAAGCTTTTCAGCGTGCCTCAATAAACTCGCTCGCTGAAGCTTTTCAAAGAATAGTCCACAGGCGACTGTAGCGATACCCCATGCACAGGTACATATTAACTATCTGAAAATCGGCATTAGACAAAGTTCTTGCTATTAATCGAGAGGTAATACGCCTCTACTTAGTTGCTGTTGCTACACTCCTACTTACACGTACCTACTGTCAGTCGCTCTGTTATTATATTTAAAAAATAGTTTTTAGTGAATATTACTGTATACTTTTCGAGCTATCTCCGAAGCAAGGACACTGCGAACAACTAAAGAAAAGTGTTTGCCTTTACTCCAAGGATTCGTGAGTAATCGCGCCTTGTTTTTTTCTGGAATTTCACTTTGTCCAACAATTTCTAACTTCATTTTTGGAGCGGAGCCAATAGAAATCGCAGCCGAGAAGACGTCACCACCGATTCGTCCACGATTCGTCGATCAGCGACAAATAGCGGACTCCCAATTTTGCGCAGGCGCATACGCTCCGACTACCGACTCGCCCGTAGAGTTCGGCAAGTCGCGACTATTTTGAGTCGATTAAAAGTGAGTTGCATAGTCGATTTGTAAACTATCGTACGGAGTTAAAATATTTTAATCGTACTATGTCATCACAGCGACATATACTCGTGTCATCCGTCAAAGTTGCCACTGCACAAAGAAAAAGTACCAAAATGGAGGGACAATTTAAATTACTTTTCGACCAAATGAGAATAGAAATGGAAAAACAAACAAATATTATATTCGAAAAAATGCATGAAAAATTAGAACCTTTCACCCCTTGAGTATGATACGACCAAATCTGGTTCTGAAACAATTATCCGTTGAGTATGATACGACCAGATCTGGCTCCGCGTTTTTTTCACTTCTTTGACGTTCTCATATTTATTCATAATTATCTAATTGTTTTACAAAATGATATTTCAATATTCTATATTCGAAATTTCAATGCAATCATTGTGCAGTTGTTCTTTTTATGATTGGTGTAGTAGTTTCGTAGTTATAGTACTTTAAGGTCTATGTCGCCGAAAATCCTGCAAAAGAGACAGATGCATCCATGAAAATACCCATTTACTCCAAGGGTTAATAGAAGATAACAAAATTATGAAAAATAAAATAGAAATGTTACAGAAAAAGGTTTATTATTTAGAGAAGGAAAACAAAAGAAAAAACATTCTAATTTTTGGTTTGGAAGAAAATGAGAAATCTTCGTCGGAACTGCTCCAGAGAGTACAGGAAATTTTTAAATCCGATCTGAAAATCACCTTGGAAGCATACGATGTATCAACAATTCACCGTATCGGTCTCAACAAAGAAAATAAAATAAGACCGGTTCTTGTTGCTTTGACAAACAGCTGGAAAAGGAACGAAATACTAAAAGAGAGGAAGAGACTAAAAGTCGTATACGTTACCGAAGATTTTCCTAAGGAAATATTAGAAAAGAGAAGACAATTGATACCGAAAGAACTTATAGAAGAACGTGTGAAAGGAAATATTGCGTACATAAAATACGATCAGCTGGTAGTGAAAGAAGGAAACCAAAATAAAGAAAAAAGGAAAAGAGACCAATCAACTTCGCCGGAAAATCAGAAGCAGACCAAGAAATCAACGAACTCCAACGATACTTCTTCAATAAAAGAAAACAGGAAAAATGCATTCGATTTGATGAGACCTAAAGCAAGCTCTTTTTCGAATATTTCAAACAAACCTAAGTAGCAACTAAATATCAGCAACCAGAAGAAGGACAACCCCAAACCGGCTGGTCCCCGTGGGGTTGCTAGACCACCACCCCCCGCACCCCCTAGAAATACACATGTTCTCCGAAAAAGGGAAAATAAAATGTACCTTGCAACATTAAACGTCAGAACACTAATGACAGATAACAATTTAGAAGAATTAGAAGAAGCCATAAGACTTATAAAATGGGATGTCATCAGTCTTTGCGAAATAAGAAGAATAGGAGAAGAGATAAGAGAATATAACGAATACATCTTTTACTTCTATGGTGAAAAACAAGGTATATATGGAATGGGATTCTTAATAAAAAAGTATCTGAAGAATAAAATCAAAAGTTTCCAAGGAATATCTGACAGAATTGCGGTGCTCAATATACAGCTACCAGAATTTAAACAACCATCGTTGATTATCCAAGTACATGCACCCATAGAACAGGATACAAAAGTAGCGAAAGATAAATTTTACAAAGATCTGACAGATTTGATGCAAACGAAGAACAGAAATATAATTCTGATGGGAGATTTTAACGCCAAAGTGGGCAGCAAATCTAACAAAGACGAATTTGTCTTAGGATATCACAGTAGTGGCGACAGAAATGACAATGGACACAGACTTATAGATTTTTGCTTTGCAAATAATCTCAAAATAATGAATAGTTTCTTCAAAAAAGGAAAGTCAAGAAAGTGGACATGGATGTCTCCAAATGGTAGAGATAGAAATGAAATCGATTTTATTCTTGCAAGAGAAAAACAGATCTTCAGTAACGTCGATGTAGTGAAAAAGCTAAATTTTAATACAGATCATAGAATGGTAAGAGGTGTTATACAGCACAAAAATAGAAAATCAAGAAAACATATTATCCCCTCAACCAGAAACATAACAATAACATCGCCTATACCACAAGATGTACTAAATGATTTATAAAACACATTATATGAAACTGAAGAACACAAAACAATACAATAAAAGTACGATTTTCTGGAGAAAGAACTGAGAAACCTAAACAAATCAAGATCAAAAAAAGGGAAGAAAAATAAACTAGGAGAAGAAACGCAAAAGCTAATGGAAGAGAGGAACATAATGCTAGAGAGACGAAAAGACAATCGGAAAAACATTGCAAACATTAGCAAAAAAATTCAAACATCAATAAGAAAACACAGAAAAACGGAAAGACTGAATGTACTGAGAGAACAAATAGAGAAAACAGGCGGAATAAAGAAAGGTCTAAAACAACTAAGAGAATACACTCAATGGATACCAAACATGAGGACTAATAACACGAAGAAAAATGAGAAATCGACGACAAAAAGATTATCAATAGCTAAAGTAGCGACAGAATTCTATAAAAGTTTATATACAGAGACTGACAAAACAATACCAATAGAGACGGAGAAGGATGATTACGAAGAAGAAATACCATACATATTAGAGACCGAAGTCATAAGAGCCATAAATACACAAAAAAATGGAAAAGCACCTGGAGACGACAACATCTCAAACGAACTCCTGAAAGAATCCCTAACCGTAACATCCAAACAGGTGACACGTCTATTTAATGAAATAATGGCTACTGAACAATTACCAACCCAATGGACGAAGTCCACTATTGTCCTGATACATAAAAAAGGAGACAAAAATTAAATAAACAATTACAGACCCATATGTCTAATGCCCAATCTATATAAAGCGTTTTCTAAAATAATACTTGGCCGAATAATGAAACACCTAGAACAAAATCAGCCAAGAGAACAAGCGGGATTTCGCGCCGATTATTCTACAATCGATCATATACATGTTGTGAAACAAGTCATCGAAAAACTTAACGAATACGGTCAACACTATTACATGGCATTCGTCGATTACAATAAAGCTTTTGATTCTTTGAATCATAACTATATCTGGAAAACGCTGAAAAACCAGTACGTAGAAAGTAAATACATAAGAATAATAAAAGAAATCTATAAAAATACCACAGCAACGGTCCGACTGGAACAACAAGGAGAAGAGTTTAGTATACAGAAAGGCGTCAGGCAAGGCGATCCACTTTCTCCAAAACTTTTTACGGCAGTGTTAGAAAACATATTCAGAAATATAAACTGGGAAGATTTTGGAATAAACATTAACGGATTAAACATAAATCACCTAAGATTCGCCGACGACATTGTGATATTCGCTGAGAGACCAGACATATTACAAACTATGTTACAACAACTAGATTACGAAAGCAGAAAAGCAGGTCTATCCATGAATCCAACGAAGACCAAAGTAATGACGAATAAAGGAAGACATAGAAATAGGACAAGAAATTATCGAATATGTAGATGAATATATATATTTAGGACAGATAATATCTATAAAAGACCAATACTCAAAAGAAATCGATAGAAGAATAAGCAACACTTGGAAACGGTACTGGTCACTAAAAGAGATAGTTAAAAATGAAACGATACCAATGTCAATAAAAAGTAAACTTTATAATACATGCATTCTCCCATGTCTTACTTACGGGTGTCAAACTTGGCCTGCCACGAACAAAAACAACCATAAACTTATAGTATGCCAACGAAACATGGAGCGAAGCATGCTAAACATAAGGCTACAGGACAGGTGGACGACCTCAAAAATAAGGAAAACAACAAAGAAGAACGATGTTTTAAACAAAATTAGAAAACTAAAATGGAACTGGACTGGTCACATCATGAGAACCAACAAAGAAAAATGGACGAAGAACGTAATGGCATGGTATCCTAGAAATGGGAAAAAACAAAAAGGACGTCAAATTAAAAGATGGGAAGTGACTTACCGAGAGGATGGAGAAGATTGGCTTGGGACAGAGATGAATGGAAGAAAATGGGGGAGGCCTATGTCGAAGGACAACCTGACTAAAACACTGACTGCTGAAGAATAATATTATGATACCTTATTTAAAAATTAGATTAAAAAAAATATAATAAAATATATTGTTTTACCACATAAGGCAAAATTGTATAATACGGTCAGCGAATAAAGGCTTTTATTATTATTATTATTAATACGCCTCTCAGTTGTTTGTATCAACAGGGTTTGACAATCCTCCAAAGCCCCAATTTAGTTTGCACGGGATGGCTCAAAAGACGAAAACTTTCACTCCAAAACCCTTCAAGGTGGGATTCTGGAGGTGAATTTGGTCTCTAGGCAGGATATTTTTTCTTTTGCTTAGCCCTCTACCCAGATTTAACTCTTTATTCCCTATAATCAATTGCATACCTTAATAGCCAACACGCGATCCCTATACAGGGTGAGTTTTGAAGCGTAACGTCCTTAAAATGGGTGAATCAGTATAAGAAAATAACCAACTTTTAGGAAAAAAATAGGTTTTTTTTTTTTGACGTATAAAAAATGTTTCACAAGCAGTAAGCGCTGCGCCAAATATCAATAGGTAAAATAACACGATAAGCAATATTCGCGATATTTTACCTGCCGCTAGATAGCGCAACGCGCACAACTTTTTTATACTATTTTCAAAGCAATAAATTCTTCAAATGTAAGAAAAATCTTTTACACATTTTTTTTTGGAGTTTTGGCCAAAAAAAATGCAAAAAGCTGCTTTTTTGCTCGTACTGATTCACCCATTTCAAGAATGTCACTAATTAAAAAAAATCACATGTAGACTCATGTAATGACCACATGCTCCAATACATAATGGTCTAAGTCATAATAAAATCAAACAATTTAAAGATAAAAATAATCTACCCTAATAGGGAAATATTATTATATATTTGTAAATTACTGTTATAACTGCAGCAACATCCTATATGTAGCAACTGACGAATAAACGTAAAAGAGCAGTGACCCTTTCTTCCACTCTCGAGGCGGAATCACGTTCTCCGGCGAGAATAAAGAGCGATATTAAGGAAAATAATTCTCTCGCGATTTTCGCTGTCTTCGCAGAAGCGCACCACTAGATTTCCTCGGCCGATGACAAATGGTGCCTTTTTATTCGTCTAATAAAGTAGCGCCAGCCCGCCCGGCGCGGTCCGCCGCCGCCGCTCCGCCAGCCCGCTCCAGACAACTGGGCGGAGAAGATTCCCGTATAATACGTGACAGTATCACTCATAAGGTAAAGGATTATCGTACCTACACTTATTATAGGGCGGGATGGTTGGGCGGCCGAGTCGTGACGCGAATGGCCGATTGGGCTTTAGATGGCCTCATGAAGAGGAGCACGGTGTCCTGATGAACGCCCTGAAATATTATTTGGCATGATATGATATTTATTATAAAATATTTTTAGTAGGGAAACTTTCAGGATTACATACATTTATTTTAAACATTTTAGCGATGTAAAAGCTAAAGATTGAAAAAGCAATAAATTCCTCGAAAATATACAAAACAAACCTTGTTTTTTTTTGGCATCTGCATTTTCTAAATGGCTGCTTCATTCACTTTGCAATGTATGATGTTTTCAAATATTTTTATCCCAATATACATATACAGGGTCAGTTTTTGTTAGTGGTATTTTAGTAGTAAGGGAATTAATACGAACAGGTATTCAACTATTGATAAAAAGAATAGCAAAACCCTTTTTTCGTTTTTTTTTTTTTGGAAATTTGAAACAATGTTTATAAAAAAAGTATAAAAGGAGTTATGCGCTTTGCGGCATCTAGCGGTAGGTAAAATATTGCGAATATTGTTTAATCGCAATATTTTACCTACTGCTAGATGGCGCAGCACCCTCAACGCTTCTCAAACTTTTTTCAGTAGATTTTTCATGAGATTTTTTTTGTTCTTCTCATCGCTTTTATTTTTATTTTGCCATTAATATTTTTATTTGCCAGCGCAATTCTTGTGACAATTAAGTTTTAGGTTAGCTGATCCTCGATTTTTTTTTGAATATAAGTATTTTTATAATTATTATCATTATTAAATATAACTCAGCCGTGACCATAATAAAATAAAATTTTTGACGTAGACATATTCATAAATAAATACGAGTTAACATGTAATATCGTATAACAGCGAAAGAGCTCAGCTGCGAACAATATTGGTTTTAAAAGAGGCAATAATGGTTTTTAAAGAGTTTTTATTGAGCTTAAAAGGGCTTGGGCTTTATTGGGCTTAAAAGGGCTTAATATTGGGCTTAAAAGAGAATCACTAGGTAGTCGATACAGGGAGGTAAAATAACCTACCTGCATCGACCAGTGGTTAGAGAAATAATATAGGGAAACGTATTTGTTCATATCTGCCATTTTAAATTTAGATAATTTGAGATGGAATTCCAATTTCATATAAATTGTATTTCGAAGCTGTTATTTTTTTTTCAAAATCAATTGTACTTTTATATTTCTGTATGTAAGCAAATCAAACTTGTCGCATGCGGTATTACTATCGGCGCGAATTAATTATAAAGTCAGATACAATTGTCATGTAACTTTTATGAACGAACATCTTTGTAAACGCGAGCGGGCTTGAACAAGTTCAAGCCTGCTCGCCAGTCTGAAATAAACCGTCTTCCGGAAAACTACTCTGTGTTTTTCTCCTCCGCGACGACTCCGTTGTAATGTAACGACTCCGAGGAATGACTCCGAGTCATTCCTCGAGTTTTCCGGAAGACGATTTATTTCAGACTGGCGAGCGGGCTAGAACTTGTTCAAGCCCGCTCGCGTTTACAAAGATGTTCGTTCATAAAAGTTACATGACAATTGTATCTGACTTTATAATTAATTCGCGCCGATAGTAATACCGCATGCGACAAGTTTGATTTGCTTACATACAGAAATATAAAAGTACAATTGATTTTGAAAAAAAAATAACAGCTTTGAAATACAATTTATATGAAATTGGAATTCCATCTCAAATTATCTAAATTTAAAATGGCAGATATGAACAAATACGTTTCCCTATATTATTTCTCTAACCACTGGTCGATGCAGGTAGGTTATTTTACCTCCCTGTATCGACTACCTAGTGATTCTCTTTTAAGCCCAATAAAAACTCTTTAAAAACCATTATTGCCTCTTTTAAAACCAATATTGTTCGCAGCTGAGCTCTTTCGCTGTTATACGATATTACATGTTAATTCGTATTTATTTATGAATAGGTCTACGTCAAAAATTTTATTTTATTATGGTCACGGCTGAGTTATATTTAATAATGATAATAATTATAAAAATACTTATTTTCAAAAAAAAATCGAGGATCAGCTAACCTAAAACTTAATTGTCACAAGAATTGCGCTGGCAAATAAAAATATTAATGGCAAAATAAAAATAAAAGCGATGAGAAGAACAAAAAAAAATCTCATGAAAAATCTACTGAAAAAAGTTTGAGAAGCGTTGAGGGTGCCGCGCCATCTAGCAGTAGGTAAAATATTGCGATTAAACAATATTCGCAATATTTTACCTACCGCTAGATGCCGCAAAGCGCATAACTCCTTTTATACTTTTTTTATAAACATTGTTTCAAATTTCCAAAAAAAAAACGAAAAAAGGGTTTTGCTATTTTTTTTATCAATAGTTGAATACCTGTTCGTATTAATTCCCTTACTACTAAAATACCACTAACAAAAACTGACCCTGTATATGTATATTGGGATAAAAATATTTGAAAACATCATACATTGCAAAGTGAATGAAGCAGCCATTTAGAAAATGCAGATGAAAAAAAAAAACAAGGTTTGTTTTGTATATTTTCGAGGAATTTATTGCTTTTTCAATCTTTAGCTTTTACATCGCTAAAATGTTTAAAATAAATGTATGTAATCCTGAAAGTTTCCCTACTAAAAATATTTTATAATAAATATCATATCATGCCAAATAATATTTCAGGGCGTTCATCAGGACACCGTGCTCCTCTTCATGAGGCCATCTAAAGCCCAATCGGCCATTCGCGTCACGACTCGGCCGCTCAACCATCCCGCCCTATAATAAGTGTAGGTACGATAATCCTTTACCTTATGAGTGATACTGTCACGTATTATACGGGAATCTTCTCCGCCCAGTTGTCTGGGGCGGGCTGGCGGAGCGGCGGCGGCGGACCGCGCCGGGCGGGCTGGCGCTACTTTATTAGACGAATAAAAAGGCACCATTTGTCATCGGCCGAGGAAATCTAGTGGTGCGCTTCTGCGAAGACAGCGAAAATCGCGAGAGAATTATTTTCCTTAATATCGCTCTTTATTCTCGCCGGAGAACGTGATTCCGCCTCGAGAGTGGAAGAAAGGGTCACTGCTCTTTTACGTTTATTCGTCAGTTGCTACATATAGGATGTTGCTGCAGTTATAACAGTAATTTACAAATATATAATAATATTTCCCTATTAGGGTAGATTATTTTTATCTTTAAATTGTTTGATTTTATTATGACTTAGACCATTATGTATTGGAGCATGTGGTCATTACATGAGTCTACATGTGATTTTTTTTAATTAGTGACATTCTTGAAATGGGTGAATCAGTACGAGCAAAAAAGCAGCTTTTTGCATTTTTTTTGGCCAAAACTCCAAAAAAAATGTGTAAAAGATTTTTCTTACATTTGAAGAATTTATTGCTTTGAAAATAGTATAAAAAAGTTGTGCGCGTTGCGCTATCTAGCGGCAGGTAAAATATCGCGAATATTGCTTATCGTGTTATTTTACCTATTGATATTTGGCGCAGCGCTTACTGCTTGTGAAACATTTTTTATACGTCAAAAAAAAAAAAAACCTATTTTTTTCCTAAAAGTTGGTTATTTTCTTGTACTGATTCACCCATTTTAAGGACGTTACGCTTCAAAACTCACCCTGTATAGGGATCGCGTGTTGGCTATTAAGGTATGCAATTGATTATAGGGAATAAAGAGTTAAATCTGGGTAGAGGGCTAAGCAAAAGAAAAAATATCCTGCCTAGAGACCAAATTCACCTCCAGAATCCCACCTTTTTTTTTTTTTTTTTTTTTTTTTTCTCTTTATTTGAAAAAACAACAGATTTACATCAGTCTTACGTACTAGATATAATATTACATTAAGTTATTTGATATAAATCTAAAAACGTTTTCTACTTATTAATAATTTACCTATTTTGTTATACTATTCTAATAACTTAAATATTTAATTTTAATTTCCGTTTGGTGTTTTTTTTTTTTTTTAGTCCGTTATTTTTGCAGAGGCGAGTTGCTTGAATTGTGATTTACTTAGAAGCATACCATCAAAGCAATTTACGATTTTCACATATGAGTGCATTATACGGGGCACCGGCGAGAATAGAGCGTTATTGGTTGAACAATGCGGCGGGCGGAAGACATCACAACGACGAGTTCTGTGGATCGACGGAACGTTCAGCGGGAAACAACTGAGCAGATCAGGGCAGTCGAGTTTATGGGTAAAGAGTGAATTAATGAGGAGAAGATCTGTAAGAGTACGTCTCGTCTTCAGAGATTGACATTTAAAAAAGTGAGTTTGGGCGTTGTAATCGGCGAATTCTATTTCGTGAAAGAATTTAAAACGCATCCACCTCAGAACCGTTTTCTGAACTCTTTCAATGTCTGAAACACCTTGAAGGGTTTTGGAGTGAAAGTTTTCGTCTTTTGAGCCATCCCGTGCAAACTAAATTGGGGCTTTGGAGGATTGTCAAACCCTGTTGATACAAACAACTGAGAGGCGTATTAATAATAATAATAATAAAAGCCTTTATTCGCTGACCGTATTATACAATTTTGCCTTATGTGGTAAAACAATATATTTTATTATATTTTTTTTAATCTAATTTTTAAATAAGGTATCATAATATTATTCTTCAGCAGCCAGTGTTTTGGTCAGGTTGTCCTTCGACATAGGCCTCCCCCATTTTCTTCCATTCATCTCTGTCCCAAGCCAATCTTCTCCATCCTTTCGGTAAGTCATCTTCCCATCTTTTAATTTGACGTCCTTTTTGTCTTTTCCCATTTCTAGGATACCATTCCATTACGTCCTTCGTCCATTTTTCTCTGTTGGTTCTCATGATGTGACCAGTCCAGTTCCATTTTAGTTTTCTAATTTTGTTTAACAAGGTATATATGAAATCCCATTCCATATATACCTTGTTTTTCACCATAGAAGTAAAAGATGTATTCGTTATATTCTCTTATCTCTTCTCCTATTCTTCTTATTTCGCAAAGACTGATGACATCCCATTTTATAAGTCTTATGGCTTCTTCTAATTCTTCTAAATTGTTATCTGTCATTAGTGTTCTGACGTTTAATGTTGCAAGGTACATTTTATTTTCCCTTTTTCGGAGAACATGTGTATTTCTAGGGGGTGCGGGGGGTGGTGGTCTAGCAACCCCACGGGGACCAGCCGGTTTGGGGTTGTCCTTCTTCTGGTTGCTGATATTTAGTTGCTACTTAGGTTTGTTTGAAATATTCGAAAAAGAGCTTGCTTTAGGTCTCATCAAATCGAATGCATTTTTCCTGTTTTCTTTTATTGAAGAAGTATCGTTGGAGTTCGTTGATTTCTTGGTCTGCTTCTGATTTTCCGGCGAAGTTGATTGGTCTCTTTTCCTTTTTTCTTTATTTTGGTTTCCTTCTTTCACTACCAGCTGATCGTATTTTATGTACGCAATATTTCCTTTCACACGTTCTTCTATAAGTTCTTTCGGTATCAATTGTCTTCTCTTTTCTAATATTTCCTTAGGAAAATCTTCGGTAACGTATACGACTTTTAGTCTCTTCCTCTCTTTTAGTATTTCGTTCCTTTTCCAGCTGTTTGTCAAAGCAACAAGAACCGGTCTTATTTTATTTTCTTTGTTGAGACCGATACGGTGAATTGTTGATACATCGTATGCTTCCAAGGTGATTTTCAGATCGGATTTAAAAATTTCCTGTACTCTCTGGAGCAGTTCCGACGAAGATTTCTCATTTTCTTCCAAACCAAAAATTAGAATGTTTTTTCTTTTGTTTTCCTTCTCTAAATAATAAACCTTTTTCTGTAACATTTCTATTTTATTTTTCATAATTTTGTTATCTTCTATTAAAGGTTCTAATTTTTCATGCATTTTTTCGAATATAATATTTGTTTGTTTTTCCATTTCTATTCTCATTTGGTCGAAAAGTAATTTAAATTGTCCCTCCATTTTGGTACTTTTTCTTTGTGCAGTGGCAACTTTGACGGATGACACGAGTATATGTCGCTGTGATGACAGAGTACGATTAAAATATTTTAACTCCGTACAATAGTTTACAAAACGACTATGCAACTCACTTTTAATCGACTCAAAATAGTCGCGACTTGCCGAACTCTACGGGCGAGTCGGTAGTCGGAGCGTATAATATTCGGAAGCGTTATAACTGGCAATCTTCAATCAAATTCATCAATAAACATCTTCGGTTTCATCAAGACCGCCTTTCATTAAGGAGAAAACCCCAAGTTGATACCACCTCCTCACATCGAGCAAATTGGAGTCTAGTGAGGGGTGGTCCCGCACACTGTTGACCCCGACTTCGAAATTCACGCACCTTCAACCGACCAGAACACCTCAAAATGCACCTTCAACTTCAAATCAACATTGCCAGTCGCGAAACATCTCCAGTACCGTAATACTGTCCGAGAAAAACCTCCTAGGCACTCGAAGCCTGGTCCGAGAGGATTACGCGCATCAACATCATCCCGCCGAAAGCATCGAAACAAGCAAACATCGCCGACATTTCAAACAATTCAACTCTGCTCGCACAAACAATCGAATCGCCACATCGCCACAATTCGCTCGTCGCATCAAAATAATCCGCACGCCAGCACATCGCTACAAAACGACAGCACACCGTTTCCACGTCACACAATACAAATCAAATACAAAATGGAGGAAGCAAGAGAAATAGAACTCCGTCAAGAAATGATACAAATATCAATACGATTACAAAAACGAATGGAGGAGCTTCAAAAGTTACTAGAGCGGCACAACAACAACAACAACAACCATTAACCACACCAAAAACTCGAGGATGATCCCTGCTACTCATGACCTTCAACACAAAAAAAACAACAAATGCATTACAACATCGTTCATGACCTAGCAAGTGTAAAAACAAACATGCATAACGACACGGCGAAAAATGAAAAAAACTACGCTTCAACACACATCGGATGAAAACATATGACAGCTCGGAAACAATCACAAAAACAACGCCAACGAACATTATAGCACAACGATTTGCGACACTGACACGCGCAGCTGATAACGAAAACAGCAACACTCAGCTGATAACGAAACCGGGTCAATAATTTAAACAAGAATTATCCCACGATTAAATCACAATGCAGCAAACCAAACGGGATATCGAATTACACAGAGCGACGCGCTCTTGCCATAAAATTAAAACAATTAATATCAAGTGGACGACGACACTTACCCACTCTAAAACGTGCACAATGCAAAGTAGACACGACATAAATCATTCATACTTTCGCATACAATTAAAACGTAAACAAAACAACGGTCAAGGCAAAACGAATATTCACACTCCGAAAAACCTAACAACGCTAAAGGAAAACGAAAAGGAATTCACGCATTACGGCGCTCATAGCCAAACATAAATAACAAGCAATGGATCAAGTTACAACGGCAATCTCAGCCAACTATTTTACGCATAAAAAGTGGCACGACTACTAGAGTAGACGGAAAAATAATCCACGCACTCTCGGCAAATAAACAACAGGATAATATTTCATTTGCAACAGCAGCAATTTCCCAAACAACATTCACGGATACGACGTACGAGTCAAAGCAGTAGATGGAAGTCAACCGTGATTCAAATTCAAACATTCAAATTCAACATTCTTTATTTATCTATAATATTACATGTATTTTTAAAATTCAAAGCCATCCTAACTAGGCCTCGCCTGTACTAAGGTAGGCTTTGGCCCAGCAACAAACAGACTAGGCCATCGAAGCGTACAACCACCACAGCAGAGATGACGACGCCGCATTCCAACGACATTCTTCAAACGGGAACTTCAGAACTTCAATCAACCCCGATGTCACGGAAACCAGACTTCGGACTTCAGACTTTACACGGACGACAGACTTCAATCAAGCCATTATACTTTATCTGTCATTTCATTTTTACGTTTCGAATCGCGCACAATTAATTATTCCATCCTTCAAACGTTCTATATTTTTTTAACTTACTGCAAGCATTATTTTTTTTTACAGTTCACAGTAGTCAAACGATTCGAACGCTTTATACGAGCCATTGTATATTATATACATTCATCATTTTTTTTCACGGCTAGCATTTATTACACGCCAAGCATTTATATAGCATCCATTGTCCTATTGTTTTACAATCATTTTCACTGTCAACATTCTCGCAACGACGCCAGTCTTAAACCAATGTTACTATAACGCTCTCTAATACTTGCCGAATCAAACGATCCTCAAACATTCGCGCTCACAACTTCTCAAATATTTTTCATTATTTCACTTGTACTTTTGTTGACGTATTGTATCGTCAACAACTTCCATATTTTCTTCAAAAATATACAAGTTCTCCACTAGCGAGAGAGTCATGTGGGGACTTCGTACCTATTACCTACATATCGGTCAACAAAAGCATGACCAGCAAATAGATTCCATAGAAATTCATAAACGCAAATACAATCTATTCTACACGTGTACTGCCATTAAATTCCATCTAATTTCGGTAATTAATGCAGTCGCAGCCGGTGACTCATACCAATTTCTTCTAATCGATTCAATCGACACACTTTTTACCACCACTCTTTCAGCATTCCGTCATGTAGTATGGTATATAAACCAGTACATTCGACCAATCAATCATCATTCTCGAGTGGCCCGCAGCCATCATTCCTCAGGTAACCCCCCTACGCGATCATCATTCCTCGAGTGGCCCTCCGCGCTCATTCTTCGAGTAAACATCCGCGATCATCCTTCCTCGAGCAATCACTTTCTAACCGCGCGCCGCGTTAAATATTCGGAAGCGTTATAACTGGCAATCTTCAATCAAATTTATCAATAAACATCTTCGGCTTCATCAAGAGATTTCATGAGATTATATTATTTTTTTGCAAGATTTTTTTAAAATTATTATTTTATTTTATTTTATTTTCTGAAGGATAACTTACAGCCAATAATTTTGTAGTGAACAAAAATAGGAAGCTTATATCTATTTACAAGTTACCACTGATAGTGACAATAATAATAACGTGAATTTAGAACTGATATTAAGCATAAAGAAGATATTAAACAAGAAGATACTAAATTGTACAGTAGAAAACATGTTGACAACTGTAATAAAAGAAGAAAATGCTAAGCCTGGTCATCACAAAATCGCCTTACAACCTGCTTTCTTATAGTACCTATATTCGTGAAAAATTCAGGGTGTTGAAAGTTTCGCATACCCTTATAAAATAAGAATTACGCCTGTATTTGGTTTTAAAGCCAGGTACAAGAAGGAGTGCCCTATTTCTAAGTGCCCGGCTAGGAGTGCGGAGAGATATTTTAGATAGTAGTTCAGGACAATCACTCGAGCCATTTAAAATGCGTAGTAAAAGTGAGATGTCAGCTATGTTTCTTCGCAAAGCCAATGACAGCAAATGATGGCGGATACAACGAGACTAGTAGTCTGGATCACGTATACGACATTTATATTCAATGTAGTGCAGAAATTTTCTTTGGATGGCCTCTATTCTCGATACGAAAAAATCAAAACTTCAATAAAATGGAATAAACGAATATTGAACATAATACATTTAACTACCAAACAAGACCTAATACACAATATCCATCACATAATATCTAAATATTATCTATATAAATACAAAGTATCTATGTAGATAAATGAGTAAACCAAAAATATTTCATATAAAAACCTTACAAAAATATTTATATATACAGTAGTTCACTTATTTTAACGACAGTCATGTTTTTTATTCCTTGCCGATAAAGAGTTAATTAATATTGTTATTGTTAAGTTATAAAGTAAGCAAATAATATAATAAATACACTTATATCAAAAACGCCTTCGATGCCGCTACCAGTCCCGGTCCGCCCCCGCCCACCGGCGTCGCCCCACGCCCCCCCACCCCGCGTCCAGGCATCACCGGTCGTATATCTAACGGCGGCGATGGCAAGTCGCCGCAAAGGCGATAACAAACGAAATCCGTTGAGCGGAAAATGAATGGCGATTTCCGCTTCCACTGGCCCTGCCTCCTGTCCACTGTTCTCGCACGCGGGAGCGATAAAGAAATATCGTAGATGCTCCCTTTAATACTTATCACCATAATATTATAAGCATCCTGTCCATATCACTTGTGATAGAAAGTGCCATTGATTATATAGCGTATTAGATTGCTCAATGCAGTACTACGATTTAGCAGCTAGGATTTTGCTACGCAACGCAACGTGTACATAGATGGCACTAATAGTTCCAAAAATAGATTAATGTTCTCTTATTAACAATACGGCAACGTTCGTAGTATAACAGTATGGCTGCGCACTGTGTATAGCGCACTAAACACGCACATACGGTATCCTGTTCCGAAACAAAATAATAATATAATAACAGTAGAATAGTTGTATCATAGCTTTTTTAATTGAATAATATTTACATAAAGTTGTCATTTTACTTTCCGGTCTGTCTTTATTCCTCCACGATAGCGCCAAAACGCTTCATCCGATTGAGCTAAAATTTGGCACGCAGGCATCATTTGGTAATGGCAAGCTTTAAAAATATTGTTGTTGAAATCGACCTACCAGGGGCGCGCTACTCATACTGCAATCTCAAAATATTAGACTTAGAAACTTAAAATTTGGTACACAGATGCGTCATAGGGTCGAAACCACATTGATAATTTTGGTTTTAATATTTCGTATACAAGCGACATAAAAAAAACGACATACATTTTAATCAAATAATAACGTCGAACCGCCCGAGCCCAGCCGAGAAACGAATCATATTGGAAAATATTTATTTTAATTCACGGAAATACTACAAAAACACTAGATTTGCTGTCAGAGGGGAGGTGGGGGGGTGAGGGGTGGTTGGGGGGAGGGTGAAGGTGGGTCAGGCGAAAATATTATTCTTTCTCCGATATTCGTCTTCTTTCCTAGGTACCTATTTCGCCTTATCTAGAATGCTTTAACTTCGAAGAAAATAGACCTGGATGTACTTAGGATGTAATAGGTTCCGGACGAAAATATTCTTGTTTTTCCGATATTCTTCTTCTTACGGGTAGCGTTGGGTGGGGGATTAAGGGGTTCGGTGAGGGGGTTGAGAGGAAAGAGGGTTGAAGAAAAGGAGGGTGGGAGAGTTGGGGGGTTAGAAGAGTGGGTTGATGGGGGAGGGAGAGGGGGGTTGGAGGGGGGGGGGGGGGGTAGAGTGGGGTTAGGGGAAGAAGAAGAAAAAGAAGAAGACGAAGAATCCTCGTTCACTTCCTTTTCCTTTCCCTTTGCTTCAATAGATACCCAATTACTCAGAATGTATAAAGTTTCGGACCAGAAGTGAAACTTCTTCTTTCGATATTCTACTTCTTCCGTGGATAAATATCAAGCTTTATCTAGTGCTTAAATAGTTATCTAAGTTTCTAAGTTTTATGGACATATAAAGTTTCGGACGAAAACACATTCGCTATCGAGAATAGGGTGGAGGGGGGGGGGGGGGGGGAGAGTGTAATATTATTCAGATGAAACAGTCCTTGGCTACTTGCCGGACATGACTTGGGTAACACAACGATGAGTTTAATTTGGTATACAATTTCCACTGCGTAATAATTAGGTACTTTGCGATTCGATAGACGAATAGATGGCATTCTATCTCTTCGTACTATTTCTGTGATGTAATCAGCCTACATAAAAATGCAATGTTATTATAGATGGCCAAATAAATTGCTATTAGTTTCGCTGTCAACGCTGTCAGTGCCACCTGCATTTCGCCGGAGCAGAAGGGTTGCCAAAAGAGTTTTATAGAGTTGAACAATCTAATAACAAATATATTCAAAGGTACGGTTATATTGGAGCTGGCTGTGGATTTGATTACAACAGGTAGAGGTCACGTAAACGACTTCGGACCCGTAACCAGTCGGGAGGACGGAGGTATTCAGATTGTTAATTCCAGATAGAGATATCCTACCAAAACTGGTAGGTAGGGGGCGAGGCTGCCCGCTAATTACCTTTCCCGGTGCCTCGCCGTAAGGCGTCGGACTCTAACGAGCTGCTGGCGAGCTAGACAGTAGATTGTCTTATCTCTAAGTCTTCTACGCTCATCCCTCGCTGAAAGAATGATTACATATCGTTATACCAGCCTGGGGTGACGGGTTCGCCCGTTGTACGCCCTTTTCTTCAACCTGGAGCAATCTCAGGCTGTCCCATTTTCGCCCACGATGACGCTAGCGAAGCTGCAGGAAGAAACGACTAGAAGAAGAAGTAGCAGACGCCGCCAGCGATATAATGCCTAATTGCTATACACCATGTTTTAAAGACTGCCTTAAATTCGGGAAATGATTCCTATGGTCAAATAAAGATAAAATGTGTAAAGAAACTTTAAAAGTCTTTACTCGGTAACCAACCAAAAAGGTTGAAGATGATTGTCAACTCAGTTTTTTTAGTAAATTAACTACTGTTCTTGAAATTCTTCGAATATCCAAAAACACTTCTTTTCAGAAAAAAATCAACCCAAAAAAATGTTTTTTTTTAACTCTCACAAATCATTTTCTGAATTTAAGGGAGTCTTTCCATAAGCAGGGTATATACAAAAAAATCGAGTGACTCAAAATACCTACCAAACTAGCTGAAGCACACAGCACGGCCGCTCACATGGACTTTCAGGGTGGTCATTTAACTTCGATGAGTGGCAAAGCGAATCGCTTAAAATTATATACATAACTTTTACCGATATCGATATGAGACCATAGGTCTTAGACAAATATTATTGAAAATGTTAGGATTGTGTTCTAGGAGGGCCGGTTTGACTGATGTTATACCGTATGAATGAATGATGCTACGAACCAGTAGTTACAAACAGGTTATGAAAAAATTAATGTATTGAATCTTTATTGCGTAAATATTTTTACATACACTTACAATTAGCATACTTATCACAAAGGTATCTTCCAGTCAATCATTGAAAAGTAACTTGTGGATAAAAAAATGTGTCATTGAGTTGAAACAACAGCAATGTGTCTCGATAAGAAAATAAATATATGATAGGGTAAGTAACTAGGTTTTTTGAGAGAAATGTTGTTCCTTGAAGACGAATAGCGACGACGGAGAGTCGCGCCATCGCGCGAGGCCAGTGACTAGTGAAAACCACAAGATTTCCACGTACGTCGGTGTGATGTTCGATCGGCAACTTTCGCTACGGATCTGTACCTATTACGAGCCGTCGTCCACCAACTGTCTACGCTGCCCGGGGTCACTGCCAGGATTCCAAACTCGCCTTGGTTGTCATGTTTCTCGAAGTGATGTTTTTCGAGGTGCCGTCGAAATTCTTTCTTCTGTTTTATTATCTTTGTAAACGCTTTGATATTTGTAATAAACATGTTTATTTTTGAATTCGCTCTCAACCTTTACTGCCTTCTACGTCATTCACTAGGCGCTGATTATTATGAATGTTTGTTTGATAGTTAGAGGTGGACCGTAGCAGCCGTATTTACAGCTACAAACCTACATATATAGCAATACATTTTCTCAACTACTTAATTTGCGCTGAGATACAGGATGGGACAGAAATGAGTACGATATTAACAATACTATTGTGTTGGAATTGTATGCGGGCGCAGTGCGCGGGAGGTGGGGATGAGTAGCTCGTTTTTCGGAAATTTAGCAGAAGCTAAGCGTTTCACGTGTGCGCAGCGTGCGCTCTGTTTAAAAGAATATTACAAAAATGGCGACTCGTGCACTGTGTTCGGCGTTTATTTCGTTCCGAGTTTGGAATACATGATCCAAATCAGTGTCTCAGTAAAAGTGTGATTAGATCGTGGGTAAGAATATTGTAATCTAATGTTTCGACTCTTAACCCCACAAATGACTGGCGATTAGCTCGGGTTTGCCTACGGCAAAATGTATATAAATTTATATTTACATTTACATTTACATTTACATAGAGCGGGGTTTACTATAGAGCTATAGCATTACTATAGAGCGGATTACTATAAAGCGGCGCACATTTAAATTTATAATTACATTTATATAAATTTATATACATTTTGTATACATTTTGCCAAGGCATCCATTATTGGACGCCTCACATTTGAGGGATTAATCAGAAACCTGCACCACTACTAAGATCAACGAGAACAGAGAAGGCGATTGACGAATTTCGATTTTTTTTTCGAAAATCAGCAGGCTGTCTGTGACAGCAGATTGCGACCGATACACGACCATGTTACGAAGATTTTTCTTAGCACCGTTCGGATATTGCATGGCCTTCCAGGAGTCCAGACCTGACTCCACTTGAATTATTTTTGTGGTACTACATTGAAAGTCGAGTTAACTACGATATTTCTGAAGAAAAGTTTGAGGTTTAGAGTATATATACAATTTAATTTATTATTGGTAGCAAACCACACATTTAATGTTTGTCCTTGACTATTGCTCGAGTATTTCGTAATGTTATCGCAATTTCTTCTGTTTATATGAGGTTTCAACTTAGTGCCTTCCTTGATATTTTATTAGTGTTTTCCTACTTAGGGTATTATTCGGGCAGTAAGTGAAAGTCGGAGTCATCAATATAAAATAGTGGATTCCTAGAGTATTATTCCAAGATTTCACCATTCTTCATTATTGTTATATACTTTATTATCGTTTCTGCAATCACTCTAAAAATCATTAAATTCATCGTCCCGAAAGGTGGTGAAAGCGGCAAGAAATATTATTTGATAAGGTCAATCACTTAAGTGCGAAGCACTCTGATACAATAGCGTCGCTACTTTACTTTCGCCGTCCGACGCTCTTACTTAGTGAAACCATTACCGGGCGTCTTGCCCTCATCGGGTAAAATGTTCCCTTTATTGCTACCGTTTGCTCTCTGAATGAGATCCATATTGTTATCACCGACTGCCCATCGAGCACTTCCACTTCTCCTTTGCTACGCGATGCGATGGAGGCTATTGTGATTTCACTCCTTTTATGAAAAAGTTCCGCTCTAAATACGAGAGGAAATAATCGGGAAAATAGTGAAGAGTATGATGAATTATTATTACTATTATTGGTTACTTTCGAGTGAATTTGTGTATGTAAAAAAAATAAAAACACTTTTTACCGCATGACGTTGATGGTGCCTGACGTTCCGAGGTTGTTGCAAAAATCGTTGTTCAGGACGAACTGAGGTGATGCCGTAGTCGTTACCTGTCGTTCTGAGGGTAGCTGGTATACTGACAAGTAAAATAAAATCAAGTCAGGTTTATTGTCTTCAAAACCAGTACACAACAATTTCGATAGCCGCCTAAGATAGAAATAATTATGAAAATCGATACTAGAAGTTTTTTGGAACCTCACCACGTTATTTATAAAGCTTATATTGGATCTTAAAACTACAAAGGTAATCCGATAATTATTTGACATGCCAATCACGCTCAAAAATAATACCAATAAAGTATAGAAAAGTTGTTATAAGAACGCTATTTTTGGAAGGTATTTTTTGCGATGTCAGGTTATGGGCCTTATTTCCAAGGCATTTATTAAGTTATATACAAATTAAGACTCCGTCTAATTTTGATGACAAATAAAAACTTTTTCCTGCGAATTTCGATGTTTTCCTGCGAATTTCGACGCATCACATCAGAGAGCTGTGTTTTTGCATATGTGCTGCTACCTCGGGAACACGTCACAATAGCCATGGGGCTCAGACGCTCGCAAATTACGAAATTCCGAGATACACACAACGCTCACTATATCTCGTTTGGCTTCTTTGCATTCAGCGATGGCGTTTAAAACATTTTCAGGATAGGGTTCTACGTGGTAGAGTTGAAGCTTCATCTCTAAGTAAGTTTAGTGTTATCTTGACTCCTGTTTGGTGTTCTCTAAAATACTCTTTGGACTGCATGGTGGGATTTTAAAACTGAGTTGTTTCTTTCCGCAATAATGGTTGTGTTCGCAGATTTAAAAATAGATTGCGTGCATACTTTCTGAATTGTACGACTACAGACATTGAATATCATAGATAATAAATTATTTTAAATTAAATCCTATATATGTAGGTAAATACATAAATAATATCTTTCAATACATACATTTTTAAATAAACAGGAACAATGTAGTGACTATGTGTTATAATATTGTTTCCGAGTGTAACTTATTAATAATGTTTTTTTATTATATTATCACGTATGCTTAGATTGTATTCTGGACTATTTATTACGGTTTTTTATATATACATTTTATTGTTATATTTTGTCTTTCAGTGATGGTTTTTTTAAGTTTCAAATTATTTGTAATAGTTTATTGATATTTTTTATATTGATAATTGACATTGTGTTTCGAATTTTTTGTACGGTTTTTACAATAAAGTACGACAATGTTTAATAGATTTCTCAAAATAATATTGATTAAATTAGAACAGGCAGCAGCCTAGTTAGATTTTGACTATGGTAAATTATATCTTCGTATATTTTAAAATGAATTAATTAATTTCTAATTTGAAATTGAAAGATTAGGAGCGACGAATACGCATGAGGAGGGAGGGGGGGGGTGTCTTTTTGATCAATAGTAACGGCAGGTCTAATACTACCAATCACAAGTGGGATTGAGTTTAAATCCATGCCTCTTAGACTAACAAGACAGATCAGAAAAATCTTTATTAATTTTGCAAACTCCGAAAGTATCGTCATGGTAATGTTAGGAAAGGAACACCTAAGTATCATCTGCATGGATATAGTGTTCAGAATGTTAAAAAATAATTCCAAAATCACAAGTATAAAAAGAATAGAAGATGGGTGGAAATTTGTCTATGTAGGAACGCCTGTAGTAACGTCATGTATGTGGGTTACGTTATAAGTTTTACTTCTACATAAAAATATTATAGGTTATTGTTACAAGAGTGTTTTCTCATAAAACATATTTTTGAGGACTATCAGCGTAGGTACTTAGGTAAAAAATACACAATTAAGACACTAAGCTTATCACTCAAACCATATATGGCTTGTCTATGATATATATATATAATCTCAATACTTGTAATAAATAATAAGTTTACAATCAATTTCCAATATTTCTTTTGAAACTGCCCAGTACCTAAGCTCTGCGATGCGAAAACGCATCATGCGCACACCCACCTTAGATAGGCATTCATAATATGTTATATTTAAAATAACTAACCAAATTATTAAGTCATTCATTCTACCGGCAATTTATGATCGAATTCACTCCATCCACATCCGATTTTTACTGATCGACAAAAATTGTGGCAGTCTTGAAAGTCCACGCTTCATAGGAAAATATTTCTATATCATACTCTTCCGCCATTGTTATACAAATTCGATGTTAAACGCATCCGTTCGACGCCAACACAAGAAGCGGACTGATGGATCGGATGGAAAATCGGACGTGTATTTTGTTTATGAAATGCACATACATAGGGCGACTTCAGATAATCGGAATGACATAAAAAACATAAACGCCCCGGCGCTGTTTTCGACTCGGAAGTCCGATCCGACTATCGGATCGGACGTGTATTAAATGTTCAAACAAATGTATCGGATCCTACAATCGTATAGAAAAATCGGACGTGTAATCCCGGCCTTAGTTGTATTTAAGCAGTTAATAAATAGACATGACTCCATGAGTAGGTAAATACTAATTCGATAGAGCAGGATATCCAGTAATATGCAAGTCATTTCGTACGGTCATTTTACGGATAAAGCATATGTCCGTAGGACTGGTTTTCCATCATTCCAGCTGGTCTACTTATGTACATAAAGGTTGCTACATTATTAAATGTTTGTTTTTAGTATTTTTAATTTTATTTTAATAAGACTCGTTTTTAAATTTCGGTTTTCTGTTTTTACGACTAAATGGTTGTTTTATTTCGTTAGTTATATTATTTATTACTTCTAGCCATATATTTGCTTAAATGTGTTCACTCGCGTTGGAGTCTTCTAATCTTATGGAATCTTAGTCAGCTTATCTTCTAACATGTCGATTCGGCAAATAAAAGTGATGACACTGCATTTTTTTGCTCTCGCTATGCCGTCTTTTTATTGAATCGAAACGGACGTTGGCGAAAGAAAAAGTGCCGAAATGAAAATTCTAATCAATCGAGTCGTATGTTCCGCAAAAGGGCGAGCATGTCGGCCGTTAGGGAGGTAAAAAGCGGACGACGCAGGCGGTAATGTCTGCCGTCAAAGCACTTTCCCGGGTGTATTAGCCCCCGTAAATGCAGCCGAGACGCTCGCTCTTAGCAATAATATCGGACGGTCAACCGATAAAGAGAGGCCACCTCCGTTTTGTCCATCGCCCGTACATTGTTGCCGAGATCGGCGGACGGGCAATGATAAAAGTGGAGTTTTCTGCTTGCGCCGCGAGTCAAGGCACGTGCTACGGAAATACTCTTGTGTCGTGCAACCACTTTAATCTGGAAAGTGATTTTCAGCACCAAACAGGGATTTTTAACACTAAACACCATAGACAATTATTGAGGTGCGTCAAGCTCTTGGTCATAGTTAAATAAATAGTTCAAATACATAAGTACACAATAAAATATATATAAACACGGTGCTGTGCGGAATACTACGATCTTCGCTATTACTATGCAAGAAATCTTAAAGCCTATTGTAATTATACTTATAATTATGTACATCGCCCTTATGGCCACTTTTGAATTCAACAAAAAACACACTAATTTTAATACGATTCTTCAATTAAGGGTGTAATGGAGTTTCTACCATTCTAATAAAAAAAATATTTTTACTGAAAATAGTTAGACCCTTAAACACTGAAAAAAATTAGACGTCGTAAACAATAGTATCTTCATGATCAATAAAGTCGTTACGCTGAAAATCTATTATATTCTATAAATAAGATAAAAGACGAACTTTACCATGTGAATTTTGTAGCACTTGACGTTTCGGCGACGTTGCAGCCGCCGTTGCCTAGGGTAGACTGCCCTAGAAAACATCGGCTGCAAACATCCGCGATTGTCTCCGATTTCATATTATATTCTAAGTTTTTAAAGTGTCAACCTTGTTAAATATACTTACAGACTGAACAAGGAACAAGGAACAAGGAACAACTAACAGTTGTATAAACGGAAACATACTAAAGTAGTATGTTTCCGTTTATACAACAACAGACAAAACTGTCAATAAGTATATAGACATAAGTACAAATAAATTCATCGCTTTCTTCTTAAATTGTTTAACATTTTTATGTTTACCTGTTACTGCGACCACTAATGTTCACAATATTACTGCGACCACAAATGCGTCCGATTTCATTTTAAGGAATGTCATTTGTATGCTAATTCGTCGTTTTAAATAAGCCATATCGGGGAATGGAAAAAATCGAGCGATCAATAAAACGAATTTACGGCTCTTGGGGTGTCAGGGGCAGAGGGGGGGGGGGGGGGGGTGAAGTGGTACGAGGGGGGAGATTAGTCCGAGTGAATTATTGTACTCGGGCGTGAATTATTAATCTGAAACTCGCCCCGCCAAAACTTCTATCCGGTGGAATCGTGAAGAATTTTGGCCTCAGATAAGCCGAAGTGATTGGATTTCGGCGTTAATTTTATATTATAAAGTTTGCTGGGTGGTTGATATTCGGAGGTGGTCTTGGCTATAGAAGAATTAAAAAGCAGATTAAATTCGGCACGGTCGATATTAAGAGGGTCTACGGTTTTACGCAGCATCGTAGCACCGGTCGTAGCAATGCTGCGCTTGCTGCTACGACTGCTTTCATTTAACCCTAAATAGCTAACTTTTATCAAAACGACGAGCATGTAATAAGTATCTTCCTCTCCTTTTCTATCGTTTAACCAACACACTCGCGGTTTCGCGTTAACTTATTAACCGCTAGATTGCGTCGCGTGGTGGTCGCGTTTAGGCGGTAAGTAATTTTGTATTTGAGATACCTAATGCATACTGGTAAGTTTGACAAATGGTTAGATTAAACGTTAATTTTACACCTGTACTTGTTCTTGTACTAAGCCAAAAAATCAAATTTGTAGGATTTGTCATTTAATCATATTTTATTTAATACCAGAAAAAAAACTAACTTTTAAAACAATATTTGCGGATTTATTCATTTTAAGTAAAAGTGCCTTATATATCTCAAATAAACATGTGCAATTTAAGATTTGTGATATAGCATATAAAAGGTTAATAATTTTCATTTTTATAATAATTATCTTTAATTTATATCCAATGTTTCCTATAAATAAAATATTCTCCGAATATTTTTTAAACTTGAATATTTTTTTTTCGTCGTCGAACGTCGAATTGTTGGCTTATCATAATAGTTCAGGAATTTAAGGTTCAGGGGTTAAAAATCAAGTGTCTCCTTACACTCTTTCGAATTCGAGAGCGCAGAAAGCTGCACGACCCCTCACTCCGTTACAAAGCCCTGAAAAGAACCTTCATGCCTTAAAGTACCCTTTCATTTATGAGGAAGTCATAGTGCTCCACCCAGATCAAATCCAAAAATTCTAAGATAAAGTAATCGATGTAAGTACTAAGCCCAAAAATGTAAGTAATTTGACACTTAACCTTCATTTGTAGGTTTATAATTTAATTACATATTTAATAACAAAGAAAACCCTAACTTTCTAAATAATAGTATCTGATCTAGCCATTGTAAATAAAAATGCCTAATTGATCTCAAATAAACATGTGCCACTTATTTATAAATATATAAATTATTATAATAACTAACTAATTACATTAATAACTTATTATAAGTTATTTATAAATAATAACTTATAAACATTTGTTATTTATTATACATAAGTTAAATGAATATTATTTTTTGTAATATTTTTCTTTAATTTATACCCTATATGTTTTATAAATACAATAATATAACTATAACTTTTTGTAATTGAAAAAAAAACATTTTTAAAATGATCGTCAAAAAGTCGAATGGTTGACTCATCATAGAAATCCTAAAAAGTTAGCTAGCTAAAGATAAAACACATTTCTGAAATATGTAATTTACCAATTTATATATGCTCGCGATTTCCATAATATACGAGTCTTACACGAGTGTAACCAAATAAACCAGGGTAGGCTTCAGGAATTATGGGCGGCGGCGCGGCGGTGCGAAGCTTTTGGAGGATTCAATTAAGGGAAATGCATAGAGGCCGCCGGATCATATTCAAGTGATGAATAATGTATACGTCTTTTGAAATGCAACAAAGCCGTACCTCTCTCGCCGCCTTCAAAAAACATATGTTTGTAATTCAAATTCGCAAACATGAAAAGTCGGGGTGCTTTACGTAGCTCTCGCAACGCTCGCGGGCGGAAATCTGCTTTCGGACCTAAAGTTTAACATATCTCTGTCCGTCTCCCATTTGAGCGGCTCTCAAACATTTCCATCGATTAAAATTCAGTACAGAAAATAAATAGTTAACAAACGTATTTGTGGTAGTTCGTCGATGATGTTCTTAGTATGTGAAACATTCGCCGTATTTAAATTAGTATAAGTATACCCTTTTTTATAATAATTGTGGTACTGTTGGCTGTTCGGTTAAGACCAGTTTAATTAGCCGGGCAAAGCCAATCTTTGCGATACCTATAGCCTCAGTCGGTGGCAAATAAAGCCTTAAACTTCCTATCTATTTGTGCGCACAGTATACCTTTCTATCTATTTGTGCTCACCCCACGATCAGTGCGTTAGGCAGAAGTGTAGAATGAGTAAGGAAATTCTATGCAAGTCAGGTGCACAATATAAGTAGGGTAAGAAAGAGCAAATCCAGGGTGAGGTATTAAATGAATAGAGTAGAGTAGGACGATGCAAGTACGGGCGAAGGTACAAAAGGTAAATTCGCGTAAGTTAGTAGAGGTTTGATTAAGGTAAATCTAGGCGTAGATGCGGGAGATAAAGTATTTTCATAAAGTAGGGTACTTTTATAAATATAACAAAGTTTTCAGTAATGTCTTACTATTTTGGTAATGCACTTTCATAATTGTTGAATTTCCGAATTTATTTTACTTTATTTTTAAAAATATTGGGGAATAGAATGTTTTAACGACTTTTGGGACCATTTAGATTTCCTCTGATAAATGCAGATATACGTAGTCTCCAAGCCTATAAAGTGTCTCATGTCTTATTATGATAACGCCATTTTTTTTTCATTCGTGAATGTAAATATGTGATATGTCCTGTTTATAGTACTATAATAAACATTTATTTTTAGATAAATAATATACTACTTTTATAAATTATTGAACTTTCAAATTTTTCATATTTTTTACAATATCATATTTTGAAAACATCGTACTTGCAGAAATTATCGTACTTAAGCAAATATGGGGCTGGAAAAGATTAGCGACTTTTTGTACCACTAGAGATTCCCTTATAGACGACAGATATTCATAGTCCTAAAATATCCTTTAAAGTGGCTCGTGTCTTATAGTGATAACGCCATTTTGACATACGTGATTGTAAATGTGTGAAATGTGCAGTGTACAGTAAATAGGTAATATAATTTAATAGTGAAACATCCAAATCCACACTTCATTGGTCATTGTGGGTTCTCAACTACTACGTTCGAACCCGCTCACCCAGAAGTTTTAACGATATTGTGTCATTTTGTCTCCCATGGAGTGAACGCAGAGGCTTAGGAACTAAAACAATTCAAAGTCTAACTACGCCACAAGCCCGTAAGAGTCCAACGGCTTATCTCGAGGCACTGCAGAAGTGAACCCAGCGGGTCAAACTTTACTACCAAATTTAGACGGTTTTCTCCCAGTCTAGTCACGGATTTGATGTCGCTTGCGCGGGCTTTACCTGATGTTAGCAGTATGTCATATTTAATTTATCGCGAATACGTGACGCCATTTGGCTGTCAAGATCACTCGGGATCGGGTGGCCAACAGTTCGTTTCGAAGGTAGCTGATATAAGGTCAACAACCACCCGGTCTGCTTAGGAAACGTACGGTTATAAATTATTCGCTACACCCCCCTCCCCTCCCGGTTATTCGCCGGGTTGCACAGCCAATTGGCAACGCCCGATGCTCAACCGCCCGGTTCCGCCGGAGGTATTCTCTCGGTGTCAACGACTGTAAGCTACAGCCGCAAACAGAGTTCACGGCGGTTATTCCAGGATAGTTCCTCTTCGAGTTAGGCCCGTTGGGCTACTAACGGGACAAACATTGCATTGAATAACGGCGACCGGTGAGAGGCACTGACGCCCACATTTTCAATGTTAGAAAGTTTGGAAACATATGGCTCATGGCGCACAGTGGTGTCCCTATCCATTCTCAGACTGAATCACGGCTCGTCTCACTTCGGGGGCTATCGCAGTCGCCCGTGCAGCGCCTGGGTCCCCTCCATTTTACACCAAACCCTGCCACTCGCTCCCTCATTTTGTCGCTGCGGCTACGACTCGCGCGTATTTCATAAAACCCCTACCCTACGAAATGAAAAACAAATTTTCATGAAAAGAATACGCATCCGACCGGACGAGCCGAACGCAAATATCCATCGTTTTACATCTTTTGCCACAGCGACCGGGAATACAAGATGCGTAATACTGCTTGTTTACAATCGAAAAATCCAGATTTTGGAGAAAAAAATATATGATTTACGTATCAATCGTAACATTAGTGTGATTTATTTATTTATATATTTGAAATATTATTTAGGAGCCTTAAAATTGAAACCAAATATCCCTGCAATAATTAAAATCATGACTATAACTGTAAAAGCTTTTTCGGAATATTCCAAACTTAAAAATCTGTTCCAATAAAAAGAGCCATAAAAATTATTTGACTATCGCGCTTAAACTGTATTTTATTTGTTTGAGTAGGATTCAGTCTCTTACTTTATTATTTATTTTATTTATTTATTTATTTATTTATAGTATTACACAAGTTCGTTTGTACAGTTTACCATATCATGTTGTATATATAATGAGACGTTAGCAAAAAACTGATTCTTGAAGAGATAGAGTAATGAATAAAAGTCGCCTAACTAGGCCAGGGCCTTTTCTAAGGCAGACTTTATAAAATATTGTTTAGATGTATCTAATCAAGTTACTAAATAATTATTGTATAAAAAATAAAAAGTAAAAAAAAAGATTAAAATAATTAAAATTTGTAGAAATTCTATTACTTTGATAATAATTAGGAGTAAAAGTAAAAATATATGTTTGAAAGTAAAAATATATGTCTAAAATTGAAGAATAATGCGAAAAATTAATATCCAAAAAATTAATATACAATATTCAACATTCCATTGACGTTTTCCCTGCCTTCTGTAATAAGCCACCTAGAAACCGATTTCTTAAATTTGTTTTTGGTTTCAATGCGTTTCACGACATCAGGCAGGTAGTTGTACATTCTCGGTGCTATGAAGTTGAAATGTCTGTCCGAAAGTCGTACGAGTTCTTGGCACTATCTTATCGTCATTCTTTGCAGCTCTGGTGAGTCTCACTCGTGCGTTAATAAGTGGAATTTTGAATTTTGCGTTTATCAAGGCTATCTTAATGTACAACAGTCTTGGGTCCAAAATATTACTTTCTTTATATAACTGGTTCGTAGGATATCGATACGGTTTACGGTCGATAATTTTTAGTATACACTTTTGCGCTACTTCAAGAGGCTGGTGGATAGTTGATGCACAACCACCCCACCCGATTAGGCCATAACAAAGAATGATTTGGCATAATGCATAATACGTATTTTTTAATGTTCCCGGGTCTAAAATATTTCTCACTTCGCGGAATACGTAGGAAAGTTTTCGAACCTTGCTTAACAACATCTCAATGTGCTTTTGCCAACGCAGCATATTATCAATTATTATTCCGAGATACTTTTACGTGTTCTGTCCTTTCCAGGAAAGGGCAGTTACATTGCTGTGTATTTTTACATGAGTGAATAGTTACGGTATGATATGGTGATGGTTGTCCTTTATTATTATTACTAAAAGTTATATATTTCGTTTTATTTATATTTAGGCTAAGAAGGGATTCATCTAACCATTTAAGTACTTGATTAATACCAGCATTGGCTGCACAGAAAGTGTCCCTCCAGGTATGCCCATCAAAGATAATGACTGTGTCATCAGCAAAAGAAATGGTCTTCCCAACCAGATCGCATAATTTATTTATGTAAATGAGAAATAAAATAGGCCCGAGAACACTACCCTGAGGAACGCCAAATGGCAGGTCTTCCGGTTTGCTGGTTACATTATTAATGGTGATAATTTCTTTTCTATTATGCAAATAGGTTTTAAACCAGTTGAGTGTGACATGCTGGATTCCAACTTCCCCCAACCTCCGAACGAGCTTATCGAGCTTATCGAATGCCTTTGCGAGATCCAAGAAAACAGCTATGCACTTTTTATCCTCATCCACATTGCAATTAATAATACGTGTCACTTCTGCGATTGCATCAGTTGTGCCAATTCCTTCTCTAAACCCAAACTGGTTATTAGATAAAAGATTTCTTTTAAATATTTCAGAACACGTTTTTTTGCGACTTTCTCTATAATTTTGGATAAGGTGCTTAAAAGAGAAATTGGCCTATAATTATTTATATCCATTCTGTCACCACTTTTAAATATAGGAACTACTTTAGCGCATTTAAGTGCTTCAGGAAATATGCCCTGCTTGAAACTAAAATTGACTATGTGTGCTATGGGACCACTTAGTTCATTTTTTGAGTTTTTGAAAACTTTTGAATTGAGATGACTATCAATTGGGAAATATCTTCCAATGTTGTGGGAGTTAAATAAAACGACACCGTAGGGGTAGTCTGAGAAGAAACAAACCCTGTTGAATCACTTCTACTTTGTAAGTGTTTGGCTAAATTCTGCCCTACACCGGCAAAATGTTTGTTAACATAATCGGCGAGTTGTTTCGATCTTTTTTGTATTTTTATGTATTTAGTCGACGATAATTTTAATTATATTTCTAGTTTTTTAAACCTATCTGTATGCTATTTTATTTTATTATTCTGAGCAAGGCTTAAATTTATATTGTTTGACTTATGATAATATAATTTTTAATTTAAGTATATTTTAATACTCTAACTTTTTCGAATAATTTAGGAGTTATATTTAAGATATTTATTATATTTCGATAATTTCTTTTTCTTTTATTTCTTTTTCTAATAATATTTTGTGATTTCCTAAATACTTATAAGTGCTAACTTGTATTACTTGTTTTTTCTTGTAAAATAAATCTAAACGTATATACAGTTAAAAGATAAACTGGTACGCCTACCTTAGTACAGGCTTAGGCCTAGTTAGGCGGCGTTGATATAGCAATCAAGATGCTGCAGTGTGCTCTGTTTTTTGCTATTGGTCCAAGAACGAATAATTTGTAATGCTGCGGTAAAATGTATACATCGTGCTTTACTTTAAATAAATTTAAAAAAATCTGCTGTATTTAATCTGTACCTACCGAGTCTATGAGTAAACTAATACATGCCAGACATTTGCCAGACTTTTGTTAATCCTGTATTATAATAAAACTACCCTCTTTGCCGGGACATTGTTCAGGTTAAAAAACAAAATAATTTGTCTAGCTAGAAAAAAATCAAGTAGATTTTTAACAGGATTAGCAAAAGTTTAAAAATAAGTTTAGTTTCTGAGTTAGTTTCTGAGTCCTAAATATTTTTAAGAAAAAGAAGCAAAATAAAGGTTTTTTCAAATATTATTAACAACGTCACCATTGTGAAACTTAGCATATTACATCGGCTGGGAAAACTCACCAAATACGAGAGTCAATTTTTCCCGTCATTTTCTAACAAATGTGCTACATTTGGTTTTCAATTTAATGATGACAAAAATAATAAAAAGAACCGTAACTTTGTCAGCTCTTTATTTGTTGAATTATCGTGGTTTAAAATAACTAAAAGTGGAAAGCGTTTTCCTCAATATATAGCTTGTTTGCTTGGTTATTTAAAAAACCTTATTTCACACACAATATAGTACAAAAAGGTGGCAATGTCTTACGACCATACCGCCAGCTTTATTGTGACTAAATATTTATCTAGGAAAATTAACATGTATTTTTGTATAGTGTCCATAATAAATGAGTACATTTACATAATATTGATTTTGTAAGTTGGTGAGTTTTTCCAACAGACCGACTATATATATATACTGGTGTACTCACTCGAGTACCGAGAGCTCGTTATTTATTCCAAGTTCGAGTGCAGCCCTTATCTTAGCAGTGGACTTTCCTCATCGGGTGCAATTTTCCTCTAGTTGGCTGAACTCCGCCCATTCCATGCTGAAAGCGATATGCGCTATTTGTAACTTCGCATGCCTAATGGCGGTTTATTTATGCAGTGGATAATTTCCTAACCCTGCCGATCAAGAATTAAGTAATTTGTTTTAAATTTAAGGCATAGCGTGATGGAGCAAGAGTTAAAATATAAAAGGATAGAGGAAAATTTACAAGAAATATACATAATCTAACTAGCCAAAGTAATGCAAGGCCAACTTTAAATAAAACTGATAATGTGTCGGTTTTAATTTTACTTTTCTATGAGGAGCATCACCTTAACATGTAACATGTTCAAAATTCAATCCAACTGCTGAACCACACACAAGGTCGATTAGGAATTAACATATCTCGAGCTTCACCTCAGTAAGGACTGAAATGTGCAAATAAGTACCACTGTTTTGTTGTACTATAACAGTATTCCAGTCAATATTTGTTTAATTATACCAGTCGACCTCGAACGGCTTATTCAATATACACCCTATAACAGGTTAGTGCTGGTTGGGTGAAGAATGAAATAAGCATAAGTTTCTAATTTTGCCATTCAATCCTGTTATTTTTGTAGTATAATACAATGTTTTATAGATTTTATTATTAAACAAATAAATAAATAAAATGAAACCACTAGGAATACAGCTAAAAGCTTTACGTGTGTCAATATTTGTTTAATTATCCCAGTCGACCTCGAACGGGTTATTCAATGTACACCCTATAACAGGTTAGTCCCAGTTGGGTGAAAGAATGAAATAAGCATAGGTTTCTAATTTTGCCATTCAGTTCCTGTTATTTTTGTAGTATTAAACAATGTTTTATAGATTTTATTATTAAACAAATAAATAAATAAAATGAAACAACTAGGAATACAGCTAAAAGCTTTACGTGTGTTAATATTTGTTTAATTATCCCAGTCGACCACGAACGGGTTATTCAATGCACATCCTATAACAGGTTAGTCCCAGTTGGGTGAAAGAATGAAATAAGCATAGGTTTCTAATTTTGTCATTCAGTTCCTGTTATTTTTGTAGGATAAAACAATGTTTTATAGATTTTATTATTGAACAAATAAATAAATAAAATGAAACCACTAGGAATACAGCTAAAAGCTTTACGTGTGTCAATATTTGTTTTAATTATCCCAGTCGACCTCGAACGGGTTATTCAATGAACACCCTATAACAGGTTAGTCCCAGTTGGGTGAAATAATGAAATAAGCATAGGTTTCTAATTTTGCCATTCAGTTCCTGTTATTTTTGTAGTATAAAACAATGTTTTATATATTTTATTAATAAACAAATAAATAAATAAAATGAAACAACTAGGAATACAGCTAAAAGCTTTACTTGTGTTAATATTTGTTTAATTATCCCAGTCGACCACGAACGGGTTATTCAATGCACACCCTATAACAGGTGTCCCAGTTGGATGAAAGAATGAAATAAGCATAGGTTTCTAATTTTGTCATTCAGTTCCTGTTATTTTTGTAGGATAAAACGATGTTTTATAGATTTTATTATTGAGTAAATAAATAAATAAAATGAAACAACCAGGAATATAGCTAAAAGCTTTACGAGTATACACATTGGCTTAAAGATTAATACACAACAGATTGCACTCTTTTACATTAATTATTTCTTAATTCTTCAATCAATTGCAGAATAATAAATATAAGTAGTTGTTATGAAAAACCCTTAATTTCAGGATTCTCCTTTAATTTCGGAAAACTTTGTAAAATCGGTGTACTCCGCGTCTACTTGAACTCTCTTGTCCATATGGACTAGGTATTTCATACACTCTCCTAAGTTCGTTAATACAGATTATTTGCGAAGGATTCCGTGCTGCTGAGCAAGAGGTCGCTGAAGGTCACATGGTAAATTTGGTCATGCACAATCTTGTCGAAGATTGTACTCGTTTTGCTGTAATTCGAGAGATTTAGACTTTGAAGATATTGTCTTATTATAGAGATTTCTTAGAAATTATATATTTGAACAGATACACCATTCTTAGCTCATCGTATTGTAAAATATTATTATGTTTTAAGTGGTAGATCGTCGTAAGGACTAATCTATATTTCTTAAAGCTTATTGTTGTGTGCATTCTTGTTAAACTGTTTATGTTGATAATCCTAGCATGCTAGCGAAAGTTTGTCTCGTTGTCCCGGACAATTATAATCATGCTCGCACTCATAACCTATTTGCGGAGCCGTCCTCGCGCACCAACCTAAGTCGATGGAGTCTGCTTACACGAGCTTTGCGTTACATAAATGCACTATGTTCGACAGCGTCAGACTTGACATTTTCACAGCGAGCCCGCATCTCTTCAAGGTGTGTGCATTGCGCTACTTGTTTATGTCAGAATAATATAAACTGTTTTCACTCTTTATGTACTGTAAGTTTGTAAGTTTGTAAATTTTTCTATTCTTAATGCCTGTATTTGTATTTAACGCTTATTTATACATGTTATGTATGTACTTGTAAGAATTCTATTATTTTTTATATTTATGTGTATATTGCATATCAACGCATTGGTATAAACTGTAATGTTGATTTGTTATGAAATAAATAAATAAATAAATAAATAAAATAAATTCTATGTATCAAGACATAAATTTTTTATTAATCGGATATAATGCATCATGCGCTAACATACGTATACGGAAATAGATGTTGAAAGCTTTGCTTGTTGCCCACAAGGCGATCCGATAAATCATAAAGGCTAGCACAACCGACCAAACATATTACCGGCTAATACATTACCAGCACCGACATTGCTTTTTAACCTACGAATGACCGAGTGGTTTTTACCTTTCTGTGCAATTTATAAAAGTGCGATCGAGCGAAATTTCGAATTGGAATTTCGTTGCCACAACACGAGAAATTCAGTGAAACCTTTATTACTCATTGAGACCTTTACTTGTCCTTTAGTTAGTGAGAGTGTTTTTTTTAATTTAATATTTTTTGACGTGAAAATTCTACTCGCTTGTTTCAGTGATGGCCGGTAGTACTTGCCAAGTTCAAAGTTTTCTTATGTAAATTAAAAAAATATGAATATTAGTGGGCGAACCACAGTACTCAGCACGGCAAACCTACACTTTCGAGGAGTCATTAACAAAAGGCATAACCGTAACCCCAAGATGTTATAACGATATGTAATCATTCTTTCCACCTGGAGCGAGTGTAGATACTTAAGGATAACACGGTCCAGTAAACTAGTTACGCCACTCACCCGTCAGATGCCAACGCCTTACGCGAGCCACTGGGAATCAACCAGCGGGCCGCCTCACTCCTGACTACCAGATTTGACCGGATTTCTCAGGCCCACAGTCTGGTCACGGCTTCGAAGTCGCTTGCGCGGCCTCTACCTAACGTAAGCGGTTATTCAGTTTAAATATTTTGCGGACCGAAGCGCCCTTTGTCCGCCATGGTAACTCGGGATCGGGTGGCCAACGGATCGATTCGGAGTTGATGATTTAAAGTCGACGACTACCCTCCGCTGTCCCAGAAAACTTACGTCTCCATGGCAGACTCCCCTTGGTTATAAGCCGGTTGGGTTTTCTTGTTTTTTTTTTTTCAGCAAACCGAATAGTGCACCAACCGCCCAGTTCCGCCGGAGGTATGACCCCTGAATCTGCAATCTTCAAATCCCAATCGACTACGATTGCAGGATTACAGACGCGGCAGAAGCTCACAGCGGCCCTGACGGCCCTGACAGGGGACAAGCCCTCTTCGAGGAGGCTACCAGATAGGAGTTGAAAAGTGAGTTGGGGAGGCCAGATGACATAGAGTTTGACAGACAAAGCCTAAGCTGCATGGAACCATTAGGAACCTGTAAACTTACATTAAAGCTAATAAAGCTAGCAGGAGAGGATAGAAAGGAACATGAAGTAGAGGCCGCGCGAGCGACTTCGGACCCGTAACCGGACGTGGGAATACGGAAACATCCGGCCAAATCTGGTAGTTAGGGCGCGAGGTCGGTTAGGTGGGTTCTCTTCCTATTGCCTTCGCTGTAAGGCGTTGGCCTCTAACGGGCGTGTTGGCGTAGCCAGACAGTGGTCTGTTTGGTCCCAAAGTGTACACCGTCGGTATACACCATTTCACCGCTTCGTAAGGGAGAGGACCGCGCAAACGACCTCGAACTCGTAACCAATCGAGAGATCGGAGTAATCTGGTCAAATTTGGAAGCAAGGGCGTGAGTGTAAGCCCGCTGGGTAACACTCCTGGCTATCTCGCGGTCAATGCGTTGGCCTCTTGCGGGCATGTGGCGGAGCTTGGCGGTGGATTGTTTTCTCCAAGTCTTCTGCGACTAATCGTTAAAACTTCCTGAGGTGACGGGTTCGCCCGTTGTAGTTGACAACTCCATATGTCCCAAAGTATCTACGTTCACTTCAGGTTGAAATAACGATCAATACCCTTATATCTTTCTGGGGTGATGGGTTCGCCCGCTCTAGGTGCTAACTCTTAAGTGAGCAGCCTAAAATTCTACATAGAATATTATTAGAGGTATTTTTAAATATCCCTATGAATCTGTATTTATGAAATTAACTGTCTAACCCGTAAATTTTCGTATTAATATTTGTTATCTTTCCCTGAATATAAATTATGTGGATTAACTCTTAACGTCTGCTCATACAAATCGGTTAATTCACATGATAACGAAGTGAAATATGATAGGGTGACATTACGTTACAAAGAGTTTAGCCCACGAGTATCATTCCGGGTGGATTTTATCGCAGGCGGACGGACGATGCGGAACAAATGGGTCACATGTGTCCCAAAGCGCGTCGCTTAATACCAGCGAAATCTCTTTGTCATAAATAAAAATCTAAAGCGAAATACGGTTTATGTAAACCGTTGGATTTGTGCCGCGAATTCGTTAGAATGGATTGCATGTCTTGCTATAGCTATAGCGTTGACTTCTAGGATTCGAATTCTTCATATGCATAATTTCCTATCATATAGGAAATCTTTAGTTTACAAACTAAAATTATAAAAAATCATACTTAGTAGACGTATCAGAAGTTATGTGTAATTTTAATTTCAATTTTCAATTTATTTATTGAGTTCAAATTATGAATAGATTCAATATACAAAAGTCTTAACCTAACCAGGCTGCCGCCTGTTCCAAGATAGACAATTTCTTTTAATTATCTTGAGAAATCCATAATATTATATTTATATAAATAAACAATATCATACTTAATGTAATAGAAATATCTTCATTACCTAATTAAAAATTCGTAAGAAAATGTTATCAAAATTGTCAAGAAGCTATAATTTTATTTTAAATATTTTTTTTATTATTTTGTATATGTACCTAATAATAATATACAAAATAAATTCGCAAAAATAAAATGATATTTAGAAATCATCAATTTCTATTCCTACCTATACTATTATGTTTTTATTATAAGGATTCAATTATCTAATAAGGCGTTCAATATCTGCATTTGTAGAATTTAAGAGGTAGGCACTCAAACTAATTTTAATTGTATGTGAAATGTTAATGTCTTTAATGTTTAGTGCTAGGTAATTATAAAATTTGGGGGCAAGATAAGAAAAACTGGATTGGCCAAAAGCGGATCTCCTGAGCGGTACTGCAAAATTTGTTTGTTTTGATCTCCTTGTCACAAGATATTGCTGGATTTTTTCTGTTCTCCTAACTCACTCTGGAATTTAGTGAGATATGTAACTTATTCAGCACAAACATTTTTCGCACACTCAACACTCTATACTCTCGGAAAAGGTCATCGGAAGAATATGTTTGGGGTATTGATAACCCACAGTATAGCCTTTTGCACTTTGTAAAGGGTGGCCAGCAGCGTTTTTGCCGCACAGCCCCAAGTTTAGATGCCATATCGAATAAACGACTCGCAGACAGCATAGTAGACACTTCTTAGCGTATTGAAATCTTAAATGTTCCGCAAACTCCTGCAGTGTTACACAAGTTTTCTCAGTCTTTCCGCAACATTCGTTAAATGATCCTCCCAGCGCAGTCTGTTGTCTAACATCACACCCAAGTACTTAGTGGAGGACATCCTGTCAACATTCATACACTGGCAATCTTGTGATCTGATGCATATATATTGTAACGAAGCGCTCTTATCCCGATTGATCCAGGATCGCGTCGTTCTGGCATTAATAAAACGTTTTCCCGTTTCGAAACACATTTTCTCCTAATGTAAACAACACGTAAACAAAAGTGACGTTTGACAGGCATAATGAAGAGAAGATCAGTACCATCGACAATAGACTATCCGTAGTACATTGGAATTGAAGTCGGCCGTCAAATAATTCTTTGTTTCCAAAAATAAATAATAATTTAATATTACAGATTAACTGAGGTCGTTTCGTAATAAAATAATTTATTAAAGTAATGACTTTCATTATGGTCGACGCAGCCGACGGCATCTCCTGCGCACGCGCATCCGTAACGTCGGTCTTTGCCAGTAGTATAAATAATACCGTAAACATTTACAGTTTTTATTAAAAATATATAATCAACGGTAAATAAAAAAAGTAATTAAATCTAGGTGCATAGTCCCTGGAAAAATACTTGGATTTATAAGTCCACAGGGGAATTAAAATACGACAATAAAATACGACGCCGGATAGGTTTTCAAAATTTGGCGGGGAAATAAGCCGGATTTGAGAGGAAATCGTTCGCTATCTACCCAGTGTTGAAAAATTGTTAATTCAAAAATCTACAGCCGTCTCGGGCACTAGAGATCCCGGAAAGGAGTCCCGTGTAATATTTAAGTGGGATTACGCATATTATTCCGGTGAGTTCTTGCTTGTGTTTTTGGTGCCGATCGGTGAATCCGTGTGGTGGGATAGCGGATGACTAGATTATCGGAACGGCAGGAGATTCGCCGAGGGGCGGGTCGTCCCAGTCCCGGCTTCCTGTTCCTATTCCCGCGGAAATCTGGTTGACTTTAATCCTGTGTTCTCCCACAGGGATCTCGGTTATAATTTTGAATTCGCCGCGGCCGACTTCCATCGCCGAGCCGTCGTGCCATCGTGTTGCCAGCAACTGCCCCGACAATCTCCTCTTCGCCGGCTTTCCATAGCCGAAATCATCGGGAGGGGAGCGATATCGGGACGCGCCTGAACCTAAGGAAGGCCCTTCTTCTTCTTCGTCGTCGCCGAAATCGCCGACTGCTCCCGTCATCGGACGAGCGCGACCTACCCACATCAGCGATACCGACGAATATCCCGAAGACCGTCGGATTCCTGGAGCGGAAACCTCGGGGGAATTGTCACTGGAGGACCTCGTCCTTAACCGTTCCCGTTTAAAATCGCTTACCACCCTCCTTTACTGCAAACTTGCTAGCCGACCCTGGATAGGTCTCATGCTACTCACTTCATTTTAATATATTATATAATTCTCCAATTGCTAATTATAAATTTTATCTTATTCTTTTTTTATCTATCATCTCATCATCTCCGTCACCGGTTCTACTGTTAATCTTTTTTTTACAATGTAACTATTTCGAAATTCTAGGAAATAAATTATACTTTACTACTTTTCCGAGAGTTTTTCTAGCTATGGGAAAACTATATACGTTACAATATATAAGTAAGTTATAAATGTAATTATAATAATGGGTAACAATTTTATATTTTTAATGTTACTTTGAATGTCCAGCTTATAAAATTAATAATGGCTATAAGTGTATACATTATTTCAATTTCGTTATGTTCTTTTTTTTACTTGGTTTTTATATAGGCCCATACATACGAGTATATTTGCAACAATGTAAATGCTCACCTTAAAACCGCCTATAGCCTAGGTAGCTGACATTAAAATGGGTTCACTGGCAAGAGTTTTTGGCATACCATGGTATCAGTTTTTTGATACTGGAATTTCGTCTATGGCATTTAAATGTCCATTTTACTTTAGATGATTGTAAATTACAAATTAACTCATTAATTAAATAGATACACATTAACCAGTAGTATCCCTAGTGTCTAAACTAAATAGGCATTGTAAAATAAATTAATAATAAATTTGTTGACTTTATTATAAAGTAAATTTCAGAACACGCAAAAATCATGAATTTTGTTAAATATTGCCGTCCCGCATGTTATACATTTGAGAGCAAAAAAATTAAAATACCACATAAAATATCTCAAAAACAAACCTCGGTATTTTTTCTTGAATGCAGATTCAAATTCTATTTCAGCGCCTTTATAATGGTACCTTCTTTGTGCTTGAGTCGTGCCAACAAAATGCTTTTCTGGGGGTCAACAGCAAAAGTGCACGTTTTTTGCGACTTTTGCAGCTTCAATTTTTTTTTTCAGAATAAAGTAGATACTATAAATCATCGATTTCGGTTACAAAAATAACTGGAACCGAATGGCAAAACCTTACCTTATACTTATTTGATTCTGTCAACGATTAAGAAGGCGGCTGGGAACAGTTGGGAGGAGGGGGAGGAAGGGAGTTTAAGGGGGGGGGTGTGAGGGAGAATTAAAGGGAAAGGAGGGGGAGAGGGTCTGGAGGAGGGATGGAGGGGAAAGAGTGGTCGGGAAGGAGTGTAGTTGGGAAGGGGGTGCGAAAGGGAGTAGTTGGGGGGTGGGGGGGGGGGGTGAGCGGGGGAATTGGAGATGGGTGTATGGGGGAGGAGAAGGGTGGGGATAGAGAGGTGGAGGGGGTGAGAGGGAACGGGTGAGAGGGGGGAGGTGGAGGGGGGAAGTTCGAAGGGGTGGAAGGGTTTGAGGGGGTGGTGTTGGGGAGGGACCGAAGGGGGGGGGGGGGGGGGGGGGTTACCTGCTTGCCGGGAAAGTCTTGGGATGACACAACCGTTTTGTTTACTTTCCCAGTCGACCACCCGACGGGAAGGAAAAGTGAACGCACAAAAAAAAATCGAGACGAAAACAGAAATATCTATTTTAATCCCCTCCTTCCGCGAGACGATTAAAACCTTTTCCAAAATTGGACTTAGACTTGAAATTCTTCACACAAATGCTTCGTTAGACCAAAATTATACTTTGAAATTTTGGTTGGAATATCTCATATAGAAGCTGCATAAATAATATTTAAATTCCGACGTACAAACGTATGGAAGAATCAAATATTGATATTTGCGGCGTTGCGCGTTAGATATCGCCCGACGCACGTTCAAAATTTTAACTTTTATTGCGTTGTGTCGCTCGTTCGAAACCCTAATGTTTAAAGTCGAATTACAGCGACGCGCGTTTGCAGTTCGATTTTTAAATTGAATGAGATGACGTCCTTGGCTGATTGTTGGGAACGCCCATCCGATTTTTTTCTAGTATTCTGTTTATTTTATCATTTTATTTTTTATCGTCGAGTTTTATATCATTTTAAAAATTAAAATCGACATATTTTTTTTTTGTATTACGCTCCCCAAAACTTGTAATATAAACTAAAGTTATAGGTTAGCTGATAGCCATTGTCGCAGGCATTAATCTCATCTTTTTATGGAAAATATTGATTTGTTCTCATGTTATTATTATATAATTCATAAATTCATTTTATGATAGCACTTTGATTAATCCTTCGAAAACACTGAAATTGTGAATTTGTTTGCAAGAGTGAGCTTTCATACACGCCTATTTCAGAGTTCGCCTCTGTGACTACTTAGAGCCCACTAAAATTACATAATTACTCTTCACGGGGCAGTAATTTAGATAATGGTAATGTTAATGAATATGTAATAATAACAATATTGTTCGCCTCTATTATAAATTATGGAGTTTATATCATACCCTATGCCATTCCATATTGTTTTATTGTTCACTTAGCATCGTAAATATCCCTCCTTTGTGCCACTATGCAAAAATTAAAAATACACCTTATCTAGATTGTTGGCCAGCCGCACCCTGAACAATTTGAGTGACGTTTAAGCTCGCTGAGTTGTTAACTTACGTGAACAAAGTAATAAATGTCGCAGTATTAAACATGAGTTGTAGATTAAGGGCTGAGCCAAAGCATAAAGCAAATAAAGGGTATAGCGTGACCAAGCGTTTCTTCGGTTAAAAATATAATTCGACTAGTAATATTAATTATATAGGGTATTAGATAACTCAATGCCATACTACTTTTGGCAACCCTTCTATGCCAGCGACATGCACGTGGCGCTGATAGCAATATCCGGCAAATATAATAGCAATTTATTATGCCATCATTGATAATCCATGGTATTTATAAAGGCTGATTGATTATAAAACCCAATGATTGAACCATTAATAAAAATAATACTACTCAAGCATTAGTAGCGTCTATCGCATATTTAATGTAAGCTGTTTAAATCACAAAAATAATACGGAGATATGTCATCTATTAGTCTATCTGAACATATAAGTACGTAATTATTATATATTAAGACGTCTATACCAAAATAAAAAAATACTTCATTATGTTAATAATATTAAAATAATAATAATTAATTTAAAAATATTTTATTACGTGAAAATTATTTAACCATCAAAAATATATTTGATAATGAATGTTATTTACAAAGACTGATTGATTATAAAACCCAATGATAAAAATAATACGATACAATTATTATTGCCATCCATTGCTTTTTTAAATATAGGCTGATTAAATCACAAAAATAATACGAAGATATGCCATCTATTAGTCTATATTCACTAAAAGTACGTAATTGTTACAAATAGAAACCTGAATACCAAAATAAAAATTTACTTCTTTATGGTAATATTAATAAAATAATAATAATTTAAAGAATCGTCTAATCGTTAAAACTTCCTGAGGTGACGGGCTCGCCCGCTGTAGTCGACAACCCAAGTTGGTACGAAACACCCACAGGTCCACACCCATCCGACGGCCTCCACACATGAAGTCCGAGCCCGGGCAGGACTCTGGCCTTAGGGCTAGTTTCCCCTAGGAATCAACCTTCTGGCGCTCCTGGATGGTCTGCGCACCGTGCGGCGTAAGCTAATCGACTGTGCACTCTGACTAACAACAACTTGGGTTGTCGACTACAGCGGGCGAGCCCGTCACCTCAGGAAGTTTTAACGATTAGTCGTTCTATCTCCCTGGAGTGAGCGCAGAAGACTTGAGGACTAAAGAGTCCACCATCTAGCTACGCCACAAGCCCGTAAGAGGCCAACGCATTAACCGCGAGATAGCCAGGAGTGTTACCCGGCGGGCTTACACTCACGCCCTTACTTCCAATTGTGACCAGATTACTCCGGTCTCTCGATTGGTTACGAGTTCGAGGTCGCTTGCGCGGTCCTCTCCCTTACGAAGCGGTGAAACGGTGTTTACCGAATCTATCGCGGACCACAGCGTCCTTTGAGGAGTCTGGAAGCAGTACTGTTTCCTATATAGCGGGGGTGGTTGAGGACCTCACGGCGACTGCTCTTGAAACGACCATCGGCTACCCGATCCTGGGTGAACAGCCGGGCAAAGGATGCCGTGGTTCGCGATAGATTCGGTATACACCGTTTCACCGCGTCGTAAGGGAGAGGACCGCGCAAGCAACCTCGCACTCGTAACCAATCGAGAGACCGGAGTAATCTGCAATTGGAAGCAAGGGCGTAAATGTAACACACCTGGTTATTTCGCGGTTAAGTCGTTGGCCTCTTACGGGCATGTGGCGGAGTTTGACGGTGGACTGTTTTGTCCAAGTCTTCTGCGCTCACTTCACGGGTGATAGAACGACTAATCGTTAAAATTTCCTGAGGTGACGGGCTCGACGGGCTAGTTGACAACTCTATTTGGTACAAAACACCACGAAAGCCGGTATATTTAACATACTAGAAGATTAATCAATGTTTGGAAATATGACTGCGATTTGTAGTAAACTCTTAGCTGCCGCAAAGTAGTACGGTATTGGGCAATATGCAATACAATATGCAATGCTATACAATAAATACCCTATACTAGTATAAACACACTAGTCATAAGTAAAATCATAAGCCAATAAGTCAAACTTTTCTACAAAATAAACAAATACGCTATACCTCAAGTCACATTACAATGTACTAATAGTAATAATAAAGAAGTACCTGTTTGAAAGGGGTCCAATGTATGCGGAGTCTCAATTGCTCTCGCTAATAATTTAAGTTGTTTTATTAAATTATATATTACTAACTAATATCAAATCTCGTGTATTATTTGCTATGTATATATATGTGTAGGTATGTATATATATATATATATATATATATATATATATATATATATATATATATATATATATATATATATATATATATATATATATATATATATATATATATATATATATATATATATATATATATATATATATATATATATATATATATATATATATATATATATATATATATATATATATATATATATATATATATATATATATATATATATATATATATATATATATATATATATATATATATATATATATATATATATATATATATATATATATATATATATATATATATATATATATATATATATATATATATATATATATATATATATATATATATATATATATATATATATATATATATATATATATATATATATATATATATATATATATATATATATATATATATATATATATATATATATATATATATATATATATATATATATATATATATATATATATATATATTTATTTATTTATGTATGCGTGTATGTATGCGTATGTATATATTCTTATGTATTATGCAATGCAACTTATGTAAGTTCATAATATCAAAAGAGTCAGCTCGTCGATACAATTAAACAAAAATCAGCATCCCTAGATACGGGTCTCTGACCTAGTTAGGAATGCGGATAAACATTTTCACCATAGGATGTGCTCAATCTCTCCCAACTCAACCATATTATGTAAATGGTGTTTAAATGACATATTATATGAAGTTATTGTAAATTAATAAATAAATAAAAATAAAATAAAATGATAAATAATAGTTATCAGGAGGGATAAAACTTTGCTATTACTAATGAGAAATAAAAATTTATAAATTCGATCAAAACTCAACTTCAAATGAAAATTTCGCATCTTGAGAATACTCGTAATGGCTATATAAATTCGAGACGAAGAAATGACTTTCACTCAAAAAACTCTCATGGGCCTTCGTCAAATTTTCATAATTGAAAAAAATCAAGCTGTACTTTTCCTAATATTTCCCCTGTGCGTACTTTATGCGAATATTATACGAATTACGGTTTTGAAGATTGTTTCACTTCAGCGCCTTTTCATACTTGGAATCGTGCATTGGAAGCACTGTGTAACAAAGGCACCGTATTTCAGATCCCACATGTGGGCGAACGCAATCAGGCCAAATGTCAAACGGCTCTTGATGGATTGCCAGGCAACCATCGTTTACAACTTTTTACACGGCCGCAACTGCTTTATTAGCATGGCCGCAACTGCTTTATTCAACCACTAGCTGACCCGTGCCCACTTCGTTGGGCGGTAAAACTTTTTACCTGTGATGAAATTATGAGTGTGGTTCGGTTAGTACTGAGTGCTATGATTTATTTCCTGACTGCCAAAAGAAGGGTTATATTTTTACTGCATATGTATGTATGTATTTGCATGCCAATTTGACTATGACCACGAAAAAGTCTTTTCATTTTTCGGATTAATAAAGTGGCTTTCTATTGGTAAAAGAATTTTTAAAATCGGTTCAGTAGATCCAGAGTACAACTTTTCTCTAGAACTTAATCATATATCTCTCATTGTTAAGGCAGAGTTAGTTAGAAACGTTTTCTTTCGACCGCTTATTCTACGACTTACTTTGCAAATCCGACTACCACGAAAAAGTCTTTTCATTTTTCGGATTAATATATAGCCTATGACACTGACAAATAACGTGGCTTTCTATTGGTAAAATAATTTTCAAAATCGGTTCAGTAGATCCAGAGATTGCTTCCTACAACGTCACAAACTTTACCTCTTTATAATATTAGTATAGATTATAGGGTGAAATAGCATCCACAATCTCGGATATTTCGCGTTTGTACATAATGTAAAGGTGTCATAAAAAAATGACCTATTTTTTTTTTGTATGTGCAGCAGCCAATTCATGGTGAAACTAAAACGGGCTATCGTAATTTAATGCGTATACAAAATTTGGTGTCTGTGCTGTTGACCGTTGAGGAGTTCCCTAGTTGGAAGCCCACCCTGGGTGTCGCAGTCCTGTTTTGGTGAAATTAAAAACGGACTGTCATAATTAAATGCATATACAACATTTCGTGTCTGTGCTGTTGACCGTTGATGAATCCCCTCGTAGGGAGCCAACCCTGGGTGTAGCGGCTGTGTCATGGTGAAAGTTAGAACGGGCTATTATAACTGAATGCGTATTAAAAAAATCGTGTTTGTGCTGTTGACCGTTGAGGAGTCCCCTCGTCGGGAGCAAACCCTGGGTGAAGAATCAGGTCATGCTTACCATAAAAATATGCATCGTCATCGAAACTGAACCAACATGTCTATTTTCAACTTCATATGATAATATTTGAGGAGTTCCCTCAATTCCTCATGGATCATGTAGTTAGAACAGGATTTTGATAAAATGGGACCAATCTGGAAGTATATTCTTTCAAATAAAAAAAACTATTTTCTAAATCGGATCATAAATGACTGAGTTCTGAGGTAACAAACATAAAAAAGATACAACTGAATTGATAACCTCCTCCTTTTTTTGAAGTCGGTTAAAATTAAGGCGACGTACTACTTAAAAAATAAACCGTATCTGAGTTTTTAAGCCCCGCCTACTTACCCCCTCCCCTCGCGACGGGGCAGGTGTTTATTATGTTGACTCATCTCGCAGCGATATTCACTCGCTATCGATGTCTGGACTAAACACACTAGGTATACACTATTGCAATGGGATTTATATTTTGGGATTATGCAAGTGTCATGTACCTACGCTGGTGAAGAAGGCTACGCTTTATCATCATCTAAACTTGAACATTATATAACTTTCCCGGCTGCCACTGGTAGGGAAGGTGTTGTGATCGTGCGGAAAAAAATGTTTAGATAACGATAGAGATGTCCATTTTGAGGTCCACCAAGATGATTAAGACCATTTTCAGAGAAATGTATGTCTGTTTGCCTGTATGTAATCTCTCACGATAACTGCCGAGCCGTTGAACCGATTGAGTTGAAATTTGGAACATAGGGATAGTATCACCCTGGAATGCGCCCATTAGATTTTGGCTGTCAACTGTTAAACCAAACTATCACTGTCAAAAATTGACAGAAGCCATATCTTACAGAATTTCATTTGCGATATGTCATTTGAAATCCCCTGAAAAACTGTATTAAGAAGAGTCACCTGTCACTAATTAATTTTCGACATTTTAAAATTATTTTAAATGGTGATAGACGACAATTGGAGAAATGCCGTTAACTGTGTTGGATACAGTTTTCCAAGGGCTTTTAAATGACATAAATCGCAATTCATGTTCCGTGAGATACAGCTTTAGTATTTTTTTGATAGTTGTAGTGACAGTTTTTGATAGTATTTTTTGGCAGAAAAAACATTTAGAATCGAATTAAAAAACAACATTGTGTATCGAACTATTTATTCGCGGTATAATAGTTCTTTGAGGAGGACATAACGACACCCATCGCCTTGTACATTATCATTAAAAAATTATTTAATTAAAAAGTAATATAATTTATTTTTAGATACTGTAAGCACATCATTGTAAACTTTAAAGAAATACACATCATTAAAAATAAATAATTATTAATTAAAATATAAAATCATTAAGACAAAAAATCATGAAGACATTTCTGGTTGGCAAAGTAGTCTGTTATTTCTGAGTAGATACATACATATTAAATGTAAAGAGACGAATAAATACATTTAAAATTGCGCAGTACATTTGAGACTTCCTTTTTGTAGCCTTGACAGTGTCGCTTTGTAGTGGTGCGCCGACTTTTGTAATTAAAATTCATCAAATGATAATACATTTTCAAAAGCCTGTTCATCATTATTAATTAGATCTGTACTCAGCACAGATTTGGAATATCGTGTACTTTTCGGTGGCTCTATATTGCTTGTGCTTTGCTTTGGAGTGTTATTGGCAAGTACATTCTCTGTGAGTTCTTTGCTCACTTTGTGATGGAATCACTGAAAACTAACTACCGCTTAAGCGTTGGACAAGGGAGAGGAACCGATTTCTTTCGTTTTATCGTGTCGTTTCTTTTATTTGCTTCTTTCAAAGTGTATTCAGGCTCCCTTAAATCCATATTCCTTCATACTCCTGGATCGATAATTTCAGGTAATACACAGTCCATATAAAAACAAACAAGTTTTTTCCATGACATTTGTCCAAATCAAATCATTCGTCTGTATATATTCGGTTTTGAGGAGATCGTTTTTACCAGACCAAAATGTAAATAGGCACACTTCCTTTCCAGTTATATGTATCGTTCCAGTTACAGTTTCTTTCCAGCACACTTTCTTTAAAGTTATCCACAATACCACAGATAGTTCATACCTTGTTGAAAACTTACGTTTTTTCGTTCCTCAGCGATTAATTCGCAATTCACGCACGTTTGAGGTATCTCGTGCCAATACCAACTACGGGAAACATTCCATCGCTTATGGGCTGATATGCACGTACGACTCTTGTTTCTCCACCATCGACATTTTCAACCTCAACCAACCGACGTTCGTTAAAGAATTATTCAAATCAATTGCACCTAACGAGCTTGTTAATACCTATAGTAATTAGTTATATACTTTCTATACAACAAAATAAAATTCGAAATTTAAATTCTAAGTGTCAACATATTTTAAAATTTTCTCCCCTCTAAATAATAATTAAATAATAAATTTTAGTGATTATAGTGCAATTCTATAGTCTGGATTAACTCGCGGTTAACACGGGACGCGTCCCGAAGGATCTGATCGGTCTGAGCTGTTCACTTTAAATATTCGACCAGCGTGTCTATGGAAAAGTCGACCATCGAAAACAAGGGAGCTGTAGTTACTGGCTGAAGGCAGATCGACTTTGCTGAAGATACATCGGAGGACTTACTGAAGGTGGTGGTGGATTTGATTGACCAGCCACCTTTCGAAGACTATATGCAAAGACTCTCAGAAGGAGGTTACCGCAAGGTATAAGGACGATCAATTGTGCGCTGGCAGCTTAGAAGGATTACGAGACTCTTGTGGAGGCGATAGTGGTGGACCTCTGCAAGTGGCGATAGCTGACAACCAATGCCTTTTCAACATAATCACCGTTACCAGTATTGGAAAGAGCCCTTGCGGAAGTGCCAAGGGACCTGGCATATACACTGCCGTGAAGAGTCATGTGAAATAAATGGCGTTTTAGGAGTATGTCTACCGGCGAAAAATTGTCCAAAAACTGAGGGGGATTTGCCAAAAGGGAAACTATCACAATTTTGTATAATGTCGGAACAAGAGACTGTATGCTGTATTCAACACAGCCCCATGAGCAACAACACGAGATCATCAGAAAACCAGGATAAATCCAATAATGCATCTTCTATATCACCGCCTACTACAACAACTACCAATAAGTCACCGGTCATCTCTACAATAGCTCCAGAAAAAACTCAAACATCACCACAAGCCATAACTACCAATTTCATAAATGACAGTGTGAAAAACGAACTAAATCCGAAAAAATAGCTCTGCAATATTGAGTAAAAATTTAACAATGACAGTCATTGCTGCGTTAGCGATTAATTGATTTATTTTATTTTATCTGCATCCAAACTTTTCTCTGGTCGTAACGGTCTCCGTTCCATCGGGTTCAGAAGAGGGAGGAAGAGAGAGTGCACCCGTGGTCGCGCGCCCACCTGTGCACTATAATATAGCCTGCGCACTTGACTGCTTCCGAACAGTGGACTCTGAGAAGACTAAAGAAGTCACTAGAATCTACAATGCAGTCGCTGTGGCCGAACACGGCTAGAAGGATATATATACAACATATCAGTAGCTACCACAAATATTTATAAATATCTATAAATATTTATTATATATCTATAAATACCTATAAACATCAATAAATATCTGTATTTATATATCCACTATACGACCTATCTATATCTTTATTTATATCTATATACATATACACATACCATCGTCTAACTCCTTCTTCCTAATCACTTCCAATTCCCTACCTCTCCCATCGGTTTTCTATATATTTTTTATATTTAATATGAACTTTGTTTATTTTATAATTAATTTTTAAGTGTAATATGCTGAAATCCAAATGTGTAATAAACGATTATAGGCGTAATGTTTTTCTTTTTTTTCTACATTTATGCACACGTATGTATATTGTATGCGCTGTATTTTTCCAGAAATAAAATAAAAAATAAATAAATAAAAAGAAATTATATATGGACCTGTCCTTGAACTTGAACGTACCAGTGATGTTTGATGCTGATTTCAAGTTTTCCATCTTTCTGTTTCCAAAATGTCACTTTTCTTTTTCTTGTCGCTTCCGTTAACCAGATTCTATGCGCTGTAATGGGAAATTTGACTTCAAAAATATAATCATCAGATATTCCATCTGGAGAAGCTCCCAAAAATGGAAATTTAGGGTCAATGAATAATCCACATTGCTGAATTTCCACTTTTTCTAGACATATTTTTCATTCTAGTGCAGTTGTTTCATTTTCTTTTCCATGGCAAATTGATGCTACGTTGCTCAAATCCCATTTTCAGTCATGGATTTAACTAAATTGGCGCATTTTGTGTGTTGTTAACTATTGACAATTTTGCCAAAGTTAGACGCAGTTACCATTTTTCTTCGTAATTCCAACCACTCGCTGCTTTCACCTTGAATAACCGTAAGTTTTTCAATTCGCAATCGATCATTTTTCTATTTTCCAATTCTTGAAATAACAGAGCTTTGCTTTTTTCGAATATTTCTGATGGAATATCGGGTTGGTTGCAATGTTCTCCATAATGCGAATTATTGTTTTTTTTTTCAAAAAAACTTTCTGCTTTTATTTCTTTTATAAAGAATGGATTTACTTAAATGCCTCTGTCTTCTTTATTCCACTTTTGATATCCTGCCAGAGGGACTTTTGCCTATATATTTTTTATGTAATCTTGAGAGTGGCTGTTTTGTATTAAATGATATAACTGCCGCATTACATCGCGCTTGGTAAGACTGCTTTTGGATGTAATTTGTCCTCTTACCACCAATAAATTTTGCAATGATGCCGTTAAACCTTTCGAGAACATTACTATCTACATCATGAATTAGGCTTCTTGCATGTATTGCTACCTACGTTTTAAGTTATGTAACGTATTCTTTCCCAAATAATGTCACCCATCAAACAACTCATTGCATCCAGTGTTTCATTTTCCGACAAACAATTTTAAAAACTTCTACATTTATCATGGTTTCCAAATGCATCTATCGGGGCGTTCAAAATGTCATTATACAGGCAATCAATTTTCTCATCAATTGAAAAGTTTTGACATTTATTATAAGCTACTGCTGATGTAATATTTCTTCGCATTTTTAGTTTTTTTTTTCACAGACATTACAAGTTGAATAAAAGCTTTTAAAAAGTAGATACCTACGTTTTGTTTTTTAAATTACAATTCTGCCTATCTGACGGTTTTCTATATTAGAACGGTCAGAATCGTAGCCTAATAGTATATTATATTTATACATGGTGTATAGCTCTGTCATATGGCTCTAACGCAAATGTATTGGCATTATTTACTCTCCTCTTATATATGACACATTTTGACTCGCGGGAAGCAAGCTGAAGTGGCGCACTTGTTTTAAACTCGCATAAGATCACACCGGTCGTAGGTTCAAAACCTACCGATATGTATATTTTTTTTTTTGTTTTTATACATAAAGAAACATTGTTATCAAATAAATGAACACTTTTTATTAAAAAAAAGTAATATTGTAAATTTAAAAAAAAAATAAATAAATATTAAATATTATTTTACTTATTATTGTTTCTATTTTTCAACATATGATTTATCATGTTTTTAAACCTCTTTCATTTACACGGTGAAATAGCCATCTAAAACCGATATTTTTTTACTTCACATCTCCGATCCATCGAAATGTCAATTTGGTAATAATAAGTCATGAAACAGAGCGTCGCGAACGCAACCGCATATGTCGGCCTTCGAAGCCGAAATGAACCACGTTTCTAAGAGCCAATAACATTTCATTATAAAAGGTTGGCTGTTATGCCATTTGAATCAGTAATTGATCCCCACATAAGAACCATATTGACCCAATGTCGCTTGCGGCATTTTGAATGCCAGCGCGTCGTCGCGAGAAGAGCGCGCTCATCTCATTGTATGACAAAAATAATATAAACGGGCTCTGCAAAATATTATTTTTAAAATATACTGATATTTTATTTGAAAAAAATAATCGTCAGTGCTACAAGTTTATTGTACATAGTTTATGTAAAAAAAAACAAACTTGAAAAAAACACACAGTAATAAGTAATATTTAACAGTGAATATGGATGAAAGTTACACTTTTTATATAATTTTTTTTAACAAGAAAAACTTATTTTTTTAAATTTATGCGAAAGCATTCCTCTTTACAACTATTGTTAAAATGCCGTAGTATTTTTTTTGAGTTTCTTGATCGTGCAGTTTAGTGTGAGGCACGTTTCAAAAAATGCTCTAAAATGAAAATTTCCTGTATAGCTCCCAGATTTAATTATTTTCCTCAATTTTCCAATACTTAAAAAAAAATCTGAAATAGCTATCTACTTAAGAAAGGTACTGTGAGTTACGATATTTTTTTTTTGTTGGCTAACATCATCAGTTATTTCAGTATGACTGTTCAAAAATTGCCAAAAAATGTAATTTTCGAAATTTACCTACATCGTCGCCTTAAAGTCTAAATCAGGCTTTCATACTAAGGATAGAAAACGAATTTACCGCGTGAAATTTGTAGGACCCGACGTTTCGGTGACGTTGCAGCCGCCGTGGTCTAGGGTAGACTGAAGAGCTGTCAGTCCGTTGTTTTGCGGGTAGGCCGCAAACCGCTGCCGCCACTGCGTAGGTTATAACGGTGGTGGGGGGCCGGGCTCGGAGCGCGGGAATTTTTAAAATCCGTCTTGCACACAACACTCACTGTATCCTGATTTACGTCTTTGCGTTCGGCGTTCGGCGGCGGGAACATTTTAAGAAGAGGGTTCCACGTAGAAGAGAGTTTGTAGCCGTCATCTCTATTGAAGTTCGGAGTTCTTCTTATTTCAATGGCTTCCCGGATCATGCGAGGAAAGTAGAATTGTTCCTTGGATAGAACAATGGGATTTTGAAACTGCATCCAGTGGTTACTTCCGCTATCCAATATATGTTCGCAGATCGCCGATTTTTCTCGCTGAACGTTTTTAACAGCTTTGATGTGTTCTGTCAGTCGCGTGGCTATGGGCCGTTTCGTTTGTCCAACGTAGGCTAGACCGCAGCTGCATTCGACTTTATACACACCCGGGGTTTGCAGTGGTATTACATCCTTTACAGGCCTCAAAAATCGAGCTATATTTTGGGTCGGTTTGAAGCTCGTTTTTATATCGTTCAGTCTACCCTAGACAACGGCGGCTGCAACGTCACCGAAACGTCGGGTCCTACAAATTTCATGCGGTAAATTCGTTTTCTATCCTATTTATAATGTCAAACAACCGCGATAGTCTTCGATTTTATATTTCATACTAAGTATTAAATTTTGAACTAATTTGCCACTTCATAACCAGAATCATTTCTAACAAGGCTAAAGATATCGATCGCGGTAAATATATAGTTATGTTTCAATAATCCTGATTAAGGTGGATCTTTAAGAGTAATTGTTGATTCTACGGGGTAAAAGAAACAGAATGGGGCGCCGAGTGATACCAACAGGAACTCGCAATTGTGGAACGTCGATTTTGATACAAAACTATTTTATGTAACTATACTATTCTATACGAAGCATAATATATACTCCATCTCGTATGCATTTCCTGTTATTTCTATAAGGTACTGCATTTTCACAGGATTCCCGGTCGTCGACGCCCCTAATGGCGCCCCTTGCCGTTTGCAGATGGAAGTCTGAACCATACCATTGTTTGGATTCACCTTCTAACCGCCCATAACAACCTCACTAGATAAATTGTTCAGAAATCATTTATAATAAACACTATTTTTAACATCTCGGTCTAACTTGTAACTTTGTATATAACTATAAGATTTCATGCTATTATTACTATTACGATTATTAGGTCAATGTAAGATATTTAACCTAGTTCTAAGTAGTTTGTACGTGAATTTGTAAAACAATATGGATTTTAAATAAACGGTTTACGGGGTGCCGGAGGGGGTAGAAACCCGGAGAATCCATGTCTTCGTTCGTCTACCCCTCACGCACTACGTTTCTAGTGTGTGTGAGGTTGTCGTTGCATGACATCCCGGGTAGATATAACGACCCATGTCGTTAGAACTGCCTGGGTGGTGGGCTCTCCCCTCGCCCGTCACCGCGTAAATATTAAAAAGTCGAACGCAACTCTGATGTATGATTACTTAATCACCGATGATTTGCTTGCTAGAATTGAAAAAGGAAAAGATTCTAATTGTTTTCTTGAATTATCATTTCACGTTCAAAGAGCTCATCACTTATTTCTCGAGATTTCGTTATTTAAAACCAAAATACATATTGCAATGTCCATGTGATGAATTATTTGTACATTTCAAGCGTACTTTCAACTTTCAATGAGATTCAACTTTCAACATTTGTACTTTCAATGAGAAGTATATTGGAAACGAATGCAGTTATGTGACTATATGTTTATATGACTATATTGAAAAGAAATCCAAGTATGTTTCTTACGTTTGGTATACTTTAAACAATACGGATTCTATCCTTATTTTGTACTAGGCATAGTGATTTATAATTCCCTTAAATTGCGCAAATAAATTTTCACCATTACCTACGTTTTTAAGCTGATCCGGGGCAGAGTTGACAATCCTGGCGAAAGTTTGTCTCTTTGTTCTTAGTAATTATAATAGAGCTCAGTCACATAATCTACTTGCGGAGCCATCGTCGCGAACCAATCTATATTGGTGGAGTCTGCTTGCGCGTGCCTTAACGGCACGTAAATCAGCTGTGTTCGACAACGTCAGATCTGGATAATTTTACAGCCATCCCAGATCTCTTTAAGGTGTGGGCGTTGCGCTACTTATTCATGTCAAAATGAGAACGAGTTTATAATTCTATGGGTGTTGTGTTTTATTTTTTATTATTTATATATTCATTTCTTATTTAATAATTATCTATTTGTAGTCATTTTAATGTTTCTTCCATGAATGTTTATCTTTATGTTTTATCTCAACGGTTTAGTCGTGACTGTAATGTGCATTTTTTTATGAAATAAATAAATAACAAATCCCCTAAAAATATGCATACACCGAAGTACCTTTTTCCTTGCTGGATTTGTATATGTCAATAGATTGAATACGTTTTGAACAGATAAAAGGGTATGTCCTGATTACGGGCAAGTTAATGCAAGTCAGCATTTCCGAGAGCAGACGACATAGGAAATACGACAGGATCACATCAGGGACGCTCGCAACAATATCAGTGTGGTTATACCGCACGAATGCACTTCGTTTTATGAATGTGTGACGTTGACGGCAGCAACCTCGCTGCATAAACTACGGCGGCATCCTTTATCGACGCAGGGCGCCTGGCGAATACAAATGACACATTTGCTTAATCGAAAAAATCTTTGATCTGGAAATGTTTTCAAATGCTCAAATTGTAGATTGTATTTAATAAGTGATAGTATATCTCTATATTGACATACATATGACGCAGAAGTTCTTTATGGCTAAATAGGTACATTTTAACGCATAGACCTAACTTGGGCGAGGCTTTGGCAATCTGCCATACAAGCATGGACTCGGTTTAAAAATCCGTGTATCATTATCACAGAAACCTAAAGGTTTCTGCTATTTATTTCAACACTAAAGTGTAAAAATTTGTTCCAATTAATCTAGTTTTATTGAAACAACAGCAGAAAACAAATTCACAATTAAAGGGTGACGGGAAATAATGATCAGTGAGATTGGCCTATAGTTTTCTATTAAGTCCGTGTCTCCCCCATTTAAAAGTGATGTAAATATTGCGGTTTTCAAGCAGTCGGGGAATACACCTCTGACTAAACTTAAGGTTATTGTGTTCACTAAATGCGATACAATATACCATTTTACGATATTTAATGTTATTGATGTAATACCGTTATCACACGCAGTTAAACTGTTTCTTATGAAATTGATTTTTTAATTAATGCCCCTAAACTTAATCTCTTGTAATAATTAGTACATGCAAATGTTTGATGTTGCAGTGTTTGCAAGCATGGTTACCAAATGCTTTTCGTCTATATTAAAATTTTATACATATATTTTTTTGCTCATTCTTTGCCAATATTGGCGAGAAAGTTATTAAAATACTGCCAAATGAGGATGGGCAAATATGTGGGGGATGCGTCTCCACTATTTAACTTTTCCCACAATGATTTGAGACTGACCGCTAGAGTAACGAATGACAGTCATGAAAAAAGCTTTTCAACGACGCATGTCTGGTTGCTATTGGTGGTGGGGACGTTTTGCCCATCCTTCGATTCATTAAGTTTTTAGTGACCTTAAAAAATATTTTCGGATACTTTCAACATTCCTATTAATTATTAAAATATTTAATTGTGTCCCATATATTTTGGTCGTTTTATTTTCTTGTCGGTAGTATAGCCTTTGTTAATTTCATTAGTCTATTGCATGACTTTTGACAGTTGGAATAAAATTGTCCTAAGTCGTAGTTACCAGGAATATTTTTTAACTGTATGTAATTATTTCTCGGAATTAAAGAGAAAAAACCGATTTCGAAGATTTTGAACTTAGAATGATAGTTTAAAGACGCCGTATCTCAAGATTTCATCCGATTTCATGAATTCTTTCGCCAAACTGTTTTATTCATCGATGGAAAGAGCCGATAAGCTTTAGGGGTCACGTACCTGAAATGGATCGGGCTATGAAAAATCACATTTTAATCCGCAAGTTCGAAGTCTTATTAGTAACTATCCGAATTATACGAAAAACAGATCGAAGAAATAGTTTTAGAAAATGGACAGTGCGTTCTTGAAGTAAAAAAATAAGGTAATTGACTTGAGGGATTGCTTATAAAATTTAAACGGATTACCCGACTTGAAAAAATCTTTGCCAATTATTTTTAATCGTGGTATATATGAGCTGATTTGAGCTGCCACATACAAACCGACCCGAACACAGTGCTTAAGTTTTAAAAAACACTAAAAACACGCTTTTGGGCTATGATACGATATTCACATACACACGGCTATGATACGATATTCCATCATGGAATGCCAGTGCCTATCTTCCGGGTTCATCATCAGACCTTGAAACCTAATCGTGGTCAAAGTTCATTCCAAGAATTTTCTAACAAGTCCAAACACAGCTCTGATACGATGTTCCATCATGAAGTTCCAGTTCATATCTTCGGACTCCATCATCAGATCAGTTCGACAGTACCATATTATTGTATTGTCATCAGAACTACATTCAGCTGCCAATTTTCATAACACTACGATCCTTGGAAGATGGTTAAATTAGTTACCTTAGATTCCATTACATAGTTACATACAGGTCGACCTAATAAAAGCGTGTTAAAAAGTGGTCATTCGTTTCATCTTACTACTAGTTATAATAATTTTTAAGCCAACTGTTGTCGACTTTAATGGGATAATATAAAAAAATAAAATATAGACCTATCAATTAATAATAATAAATTTGCACTCAGTAATTTAATTTATTCTCAAGTTTACTACTACCGCCTGCAAGATGGCTGCGTCCACTGCACCAAGAGAGCAGAATAAAGAGTTAATAAACTAAACTGGCACTCAAATGGAGACGCCCATATTAAAACGAGTAGCTAATTAATTAACCTTGCGACTGAAGTCGTGGGAGAATACAGCAGCAAATACGACGGTTATGTTTCACATTTTTGCTGTTTTTATTGAAAAGACGGCACCATTTAGATACGTAGCCGTTTGAAGCACCTTAGGCGAAACCGGAGCACTTAAGGAAAGAATTTGAAACAATCACGACATGCTTTAAAATCCAGTGGTAATCCCGGTAATAAAACAATAGTAGAGGTTACATGGATCGCATGTAAAATTATCTACAGATAGGGGTTGTTATCTTAGAACATTATAATGACCTTTTCGTCTTGATACCCTGAGATGAGTAGCAAAAACCTTAGGACGTAAACCATCTTTCGATTCAGTTACGCCTTTAACCAGCAGAGTCCAACCTCAAACAGTGGGGTAGCTTTCGTGGTATTGCTGAGATTTCTTTTTATATCATATGGTTAAGTAATATTTATTATTACATTGTTTCTGCAAAGATTTGACAGTGAATTACAGTGAATTACAGTGAAATAATAACAGTGATACTATGTCTGCGAGAATGGGTTTGTTACCTGTTTTGCACCTATGTGCAATACAGGTAACAAACATTATTATTACATTGTTTCTGCAAAGATTTGACAGCGAATTACAGTGAAATAATAACAGTGATACTATGTCAGCGAGAATGGGTTTGTTACCTGTATTGCACCTATGTGCAATACAGGTAACAAACATTATTATTACATTGTTTCTGCAAAGATTTGACAGTGAATTACAGTGAATTACAGTGAAATAATAACAGTGATACTATGTCTGCGAGAATGGGTTTGTTACCTGTATTGCACCTATGTGCAATACAGGTAACAAACATTATTATTGCATTGTTTCTGCAAAGATTTTACAGTGAATTACAGTGAATTACAGTGAAATAATAACAGTGATACTATGTCTGCGAGAATGGGTTTGTTACCTGTATTGCACCTATGTAGCAGCGGATTATTTATTCTTCTTCTTCTTCAATCAGCTAACATAAATTACCTGTAAACATGGCTATTCTCACTCTGCATTCTGCAACTCTAAACATATTCTTTGATGTGTGGTCTGTCAGATAACTATTAAATTCGTCTTCTTCCTACCGATTCCTGTATCTTATTTTTGCCTTGCACTAAGTCTTAGTAGGATCAGATGCTATTATTCTCCTAGAATAATACGTTTATTGTTATTTATATTTTATTTATTTAATTAATAATGTTATGCAATATGAGGTGGAGACTCTTATATTAAAAAAATATTTTACATATTTTTTTTTTGCGAAGCACATTAGATGAGATTTGTGTGTATTTCATCAGGCCACATATCTGTTCTGGGGTGATATTCACTTTAATATTTTTTTATCTTTTTTATTCGTTTCGATCGCTCACTGATTTTCAAAAACTAATAGACATATATTTAAATTAATAAATAATCAGCAGAATATTTTTAAATATTTAAATAAATAAGTAAATATATAAATCTATAAATAAATAAACAAATAAATTGGCTCATATCATAAATATGTTAAAAGGGCTCCTTATGATGCACTTATAGCTCATTATTAATATAGCCTAATGCCGAATGCCTAATAGCTTAATGCAGCCTTTAATTTTAAATCTAAAAACCTTTTTGAGGTTTTTCAGTAATTGGGGAATGTTAGGTACTTAGTCGGCCATACCTTCCTGGTAGGTGTTCCAACACCCTAGTATTATATTTAAACAAATATGACTGTGATCTAATAATTGAGAGGAGAGGGAGAGGACCGCCCAAGCGACCTCGAACCTGTTACTAGTCGGGAGAGCGGAGTAATCTGGTTGCAACTGGTAATAAGGGCGCGAGTGTCCGCCCGCAGGGTGGTTAACCTGTATATCTCGCGGTAAGGCGTTGGCTTCTTCGGGGCGTGTGGCGTAATGAGACGGTGGACTGTTTTTGTCCCAACTCTTCTACGCTCACCTTACTAGAGATAGAACGATCTTATATCGTTAAAACTTCCTGAGTTGATGGGTTCGCCCGTTGTAGTCGACAGTTCTAGTTGTGATCTAATAATATTTAGTTTTATTTTTAAAAATGCCTAATAAAGACGTAATATCGAAACTGTGTTTAGTTTTCAATTTCTTTGTAAAGCCACTTGTTCCCAGATAGATGTGCAATTCACAGCATAACAATCGTCATAACACATTTTTCACGCTATCCAGACAAATATCGCAATCCCACGCAAATCTCTTCAACATCTCTACCTGCCTTTGAGAAAATATAAAACCACCACTTTTTTCGTGTGTGTTTCGTTGCTCTAAACGTTTTCGACGATTGCTATTACTCCAGGAGCAGCACGACGACGACGCACAGTGGTAAATATTACACTTTAAAAGCGGGAAATTATAAGAGGAATATTTTTAGAACCTTGAAGGTCTCTGTACCTGATATACCCCATTGCAAAAAAAATCCTTTCTTATTTTTGATTGTGACTTTCACCGAGAAAAAAACGTTGTATCTCGACTCGAAATACCTAAATATAAAATATAAAAATAAATTACATATTATACATGAGTATTTAGAACTACACATAAACTTAATACAATACTGAATTATACAACTACATATGTAGCAGTCACAATAATAATTTACAATTGACTTTTCTTTCTATTTTATAGACTATTTATTTTAAATTTATGAATTTATGAATATCTCTTATTCCTGATTACTTTTATTATTGTTAATACTGTTTTTTTTTTATTATTATCTTATGACAATTTTGACCTTTATTGTGACACGTAGGTTTCCTTTTTTTGTTTGCTTGTCTTTTCTTCACGTCTAAAATGCCTCATGAATGAAATTGGGTTGAAAAATGCCTAATGAATGGGTAGTGACAAGACGAGCAAAATTGGGAAACATGCCGACTATTACGTTTAAATTATGTTTTAATAGAAGGTACCTTTGTGACAATTTTTATCGCATTTATAGTTTTTTCTCTTATTATATCTTTAATATTCCAGGAACAGTAATTTTATTTGTTTCAAAATATTTTTTTATTGGGCGTTTAATTGGCAGGTCTCAATAGATCTAAAAATTGAGAATATTCAGATTACTATACTATACCACGATTAAAAATAGTATAAATAGAAAACATCGTCAGTTTGTTGCAAGAAGTGAATAAGTTACATTTACTAATTTTAAGATAAATGGCTTGCTCGAGTTTCTTCTACATTATAAATGGTATTTTTTCAGGAAAAGTGTCTTTTAACAATCTTTTAAAGATATTTTACTCCTAATGAGTTCTTCTACTTAAAGAATATATCTATGTAAACTCATAGTGATGTTTAAGTCGATTTTCCAATATAAAATAGTACACCTGACTTCTTGCATCGAACTCACGATATATTGAAACAAAATAGGTACCATAACATTTATTTATTATTTAAAATCATAGAATATTGTTTAAAATCTTCAATCAACTTTTTGTGTATTTCCTATTACACATTAAAATCACAGTTTCTCGTGTCTCGCACAACTCACAATACAAGGGGAGCGGTAAAAGTGTTAAATTTATAATATTTAGATTTATGTTGTGTTTATTTATCATAAAGATATATTGTGTAATAAGGAATATGTTTCTATTTCATAGGGAGCACGTGTACATGTGTAAATAATGCTATATTTTCAAACGATACGTGATGTTGGCATGATATTATGGTGTCGGCGTATATTAACTATTTGGAATGACATGATTAAAGGGGTTGTAGCCGACTTATCTATAATACAATATGGGAGGGATCGGCCACATACCACATAATCTTGGGACCGCTTGGATCAAAGCTGTATAAAGTCCCTCTATACCAGTGTGTTAATGAATAGTAAGTAACATTATACCACTGATTATATGTGGTAGTAGATAGCACAAATCTATAGTACGTTTTGGCAACCCTTTTGCACTTGCCACATGCAGGTGGCGCGAATAGCTTTGACTGCTAAATTAATAGTAATAAATTATGCCAACTCTAATAACATTCATAATAAATAGTTTTAATAAAACTGGTTGATTATAAAACCCCAATAATTTAACCAATGATAACATAAATTAGAAGATATACATCACAGAAATAATACGAAGAGATATAATGTCATTTATTAGTCTAACTTAACGAAAAAATGCATAATTATTATATATTGAAACCTGTATTGAAAAACCGTATTGAAACTGTAATTAAAAAAAGACATCTATATAAATGTAAATAATATTAAAATCATAACATCTATTATTTAAAAATTCGTTTCAAGATCGTATACTGTCTAGGCGTGTTTAGAGCGTCATCTATAGTGCGCCGCCATAATTTTATACCACAAACTCCACCATATTCAACATATGAAAGATTGATCATTTTTTGGGACTATGGGTCCATCAACATATTGCGTTTCGTAGTAAAATCCTAGCTGTCAAATCGTAGTACGGCATTGAGCATTCTAATAATATATAATCAACGTTTTTACCCAGCGTTGGGACAATCGACCATTTTTTTCAATCGACCAATCAATCATGATTGATTAAATCACGACTAATTTAGTCGTGACTAAAGTTAATCGCGATTGAAATAATCATGAATAAATCAAATAGTCGTTAATTGTCAATCATGATCAACTTGCTCATTATATCAACCAACAATTCTTTATATCATATCGTTTCGCCGGTCTGTCGCTCGGTCGGTCGACCGGTTGGTTGGCAGGTCGGTCGGGCGGTCGGGCGTTCGGTCAGTCGGCCGACCGACCGGTTTACCGACTGGCCGACCAACCGGCCGAAAGACTGGCCTACCGACTGACCGATCGAAAGACCGACCAACGAAAAACTCGCAAAACGAAATTGACCGCTGTCGAGAATATCAATCACAATATTTTAGTCATGATTACGATTGAAACTAATCAATCATCAGTCACGATGGACTATTAAACGAATCAAGCATTAGTCTTTAATCACGAATACCGTATTCAATCGTTAGTCATTAATCGTTTGTCTGACAAAATTTTGCCCAACACAGGTTATAACTACGAACTGTAATTAAATAAATCATGCAATGCGCACTTATTGGTCTATTTATACATGTGTAAACCAAATCCATTTATACATGTGGTCCATTTATACATGTGTGAACCAATCTGACACATATAAGTGTAAACCAATGTGATTCTCAATCCTTGTGTATCATTAACATTCTAGCACACATCTATTTCGGGCTACTGTGCGACGTCGTTGCGGCGCTGGGCGTCAGGGAGAATTTCAAAATAACACAATTCGTCCGTGCGTGTCGGTTGACTTCAGTGATATTTTATAGCGCTTCGACTGCCTGTCAAGGCAGTTGATTAGCATGAGCAACAAGGGAGGTAGAGCGGTGCATGGGCACTTACCCTCAGGGCAGTAAAAATGTAATATTTCCATTATGCCCTATCTACCGCTTTATTATTTTACAAAATTTATTGCAAACATTGTATATAAACAATGTTAGGGGGAGTTAATGGGCCCTTGCTGAGTTGGCCACGAAGACCAATTCTGTTCAGGAATGGTCACATTCACGGGTCAACACCTATTCGACGGCCTCCACGCATGAAATGCGAGCCCGGGTAGGACTCTGGCCTTTTGGTCATTATTCCCTGGGAGTCAACCTTCTGGCGCTCCTGGACGGTCTGCGCACCGTACGGCGTAAGCCAATCGACTGTGCACTCTGACTAACAGTCGGGGGAGTCTGGAAGCAGTACTGTTTCCTATAGAGCTGGGGTGGTTGCAGACCTTATGGGCGACTGCTCTTGAAATGACCATCGGCCATCCGATCCTGGGTGAACAGCCGGGCAAAGGACGCTGTGGTCCGCGATAGATTCGGTAAACACCGTTTCACCGCTTCGTAAGGGAGAGGACCGCGCAAGCGACCTTGAACTCGTAACCAATCGAGAGACCGGAGTAATCTGGTCACAATTGGAAGCAAGGGCGTGAGTGTCGGCCCGCCGGGTAACATTCCTGACTCTCTCGCGGTTAAGGCGTTGGCCTCTTAAGGGCTTGTGGCGTAGCTAGACGGTGGACTGTTTTGTCCCCAAGTCTTCTCTGCTCACTTCCAGGGAGATAGAACGACTAATCGTTAAAACTTCCTCAGGTGACGGGCTCGCCCGCTGTAGTCGACAACCCAAGTTGTATATAAACAATAAATATTTTATTAATTTTCTATAAATATTTTTATCTCCTATTATCTATACAGTTTTGTCATTTTAATGAAAGTTGGTGAATGCCTCTGTCGTAAAAATATCCTTTAAATAACATTACGCATTCATAAAACCACTGATCAACCTTATTTTCCCAGCTGTCGCCAATGTCATAAATTGTTCTTTTACAAGTACCACTAAGGAAGATAGGAAAATTACAGTGATGTGGCTTCCGACTTTAATACTGTCGATACTGTTCGATACTGTCGATGTTTAAATTCCTCTCTCGCGTCTGAAAGCTCTACAACTATGTGGCAACACTATTAATAGATTCCAGTTTTTTTGGTTAAACTAAAGCAGTTCAGTATAAGGATAAGATTTCGGATTGGTACGGTTTTACCACTGGTGTTCCTCAAGGAGCTATTATTCATCCCTTACTATTTGCCATATTTTCGAACCCTATATCCATTAATTCTTCTTATTATCTCTAGGCGGATGATATGCAACATGACCTACATATTAAATCTACTGATATCACCAAAATTAAATCTGATATCGATAAAACTTTACAATGGGAAACAAAACATGGGCTATTCTTGAAACATAACAAGTCGCAAGCGATCATTATAGGCAGGCCTAAATGCTAAATTCATTTGCTTAGTATGATTTCACATACCTAAATCAAAATATCACCATCATTCTTTTTTCTAATACCGAACTTGGGTATAATTTTAGAACAAAATCTTTTTTGGCATGATCAAGTAACGGTGGTAAGCAAGTAACTTTATGCCAGTTTTCTAGCCTTACGAGGCTAGGAAACAAGTCAAAATTAAGCGTATTTAGTCTTCAACTCGAGTCGTTGTCTGTCTGTATATTATGACCCCAGATACTTAATGTGGAAGGTTTCATCACCTAATGAAAGGAGCAACATTACACCTAAAATGGAACTAGGTTCCTGCATACTATGCTATAACATTTGGTCTGAAACCAGCCCCGAAGCGTCACTAAAACACCAAGCTCACGAAAATACGACCCAGGCCGCACGTCTTAAAGACTAACGGATTAGCGAGGCAGTCAACAATTTACGGGCACCTAAAATTATGCTAAAATGCGTCGCGTACTATTTGGGCTTTTCATTACCATAAGGATGAACTCCACTTTATGTGTTCCGTATTAAAATTTTATGCTAACAAAGGGGGTAATTACGGGTAAGATTACGCGAAATCGACTTAGTTTGAGACGCAACGTTAGCGAAGATGACTCAAAGTTTTTCGCGCTCGGGGCCGAATAATGAAAGCGACCCCGACTTTGTTTAATCACGACGGAATCCCTTTAGTCGGAAAGCCCACTGAAGGTAGGCGAGTTTTGTTTCAAAAACACGATATGTGGTGTTTTGGTCTTGTTATGACGTAGATGAAGAGAAATAGGTTAATAGTAAAAACTCATTTTAAAAACAAGCTTTTATTAAAATGCTTTGTCCCGAGCCAACCCTGGGTGCAGCAGCCATATCATAGTGGAATTTAGAACGGACTATCATAATTGAATGCTATACAGAATGTCGTGTTTGTGCTGTCGACTCTTGAGGAGTCCCCTCGTCGGGAGGGGGGGGGGGGGGTGTCGCCTATCGCAGAAGCCATGTCAAGAAAAAAAAATAGAACGAGCTATCATAATTGAATGCGTATACAAAATTTCGTGACTATGTTGTTGATCGTTGAGGAGTCCCCTTATCGGAAGCCAGCCCTGGGCGCAGCAGTCATGTCATTGTGAAAATTATAATGGGCTATCATAATTTAATGCGTGTACAAAATTTCGTGCCTAAGCTGTTGACCGTTAAGGAGTTCCCTCGTCGGGAGCCAACCCTGAGCGCAGCATCCATGTCATGGTAAAACTTATAACGGGCTATCATAATTGAATGCTTGTACAAAATTACGTGCCTATGCTGTTGACCGTTGAGGAGTCTTCTTGTCGGGAGGCAATCTTTAGTGCAGAATTAGGTCATGCTTACCATAAAAATGCATTGTCATCGCAACTGAACCAACATGTAATTTTCAACTTCATAGGTTAAGAGGAAGTGGTTCTAATTCTGCTTGCAAGATTTAACCTAAAAAAACATACTGACAAACATACTGCAAGTTAATTAAAGCTTGTAAAAAAGGACGAATATAGACATTGCTGATGATATTTAATTAGGGTTTCAGATACTTTGTGAGGCTTCCGGATAGTTAGTAGGTAAAGAAAATAATTGAATTGAATATGGTTTGTTACCTAAATTTTGGCTTTAAATCCCCACCCTTAGGAGTTAACGGTGGTTAATAAGTTGATAAAAAGTGATATGTAGACTTATCTAGCTGAAAGTTCGTAGCACTGTCGGCTATCGTAGCGCAAGAACTCGATATCTCCACTTATCTAGTTTTAGGTTAGTATTTAGGTCCACTTATTGTTTTCTACAAATCTAAAATGGTGGACGAGTTAAAACTTAAAAAAAAAATCAAACTCGTTTATCTCAGAACTAATAAATTCGAGTTATCGAGTTATAATTGTAAGGCTACGATATGTAGACATATATTACAATATTCCAATGAATAATTCTGATTTGTTAGAAAATATACCACATAAAACACTATTGCTAGCCATAATGCTATAGGTATGTATACAATTAGGTAGGGATACCTGCAGTGAGCTCTTGAATAATTTACTTGTTAGGCTGAAATTAGCTTTGAGATTGCCCGGTAGAACCATCACTTTTTTAATTAAACTGACTGGCTTAAAACTCTATATTTATTCATAGCCATTCTATTTTCTACGTAGAATATTAAATAGAAGGCAGGAAATGGCATAATTGTAATATTTTTGGAGATACACAAACTGAAAATAAACATTTCCTTATTTGTCGTTTAAGGAACAATTATTGTATATATTTAAAAATCAATCAATCAATCAACCATTGTTTATCATCTCAAAGCTGTTACAGTTGTGCAGACATTATTTTACAGCATTAAATCACGTTAGGTACCTATTATTTGAATTATTTATAACGATAAACCATGCGAGTAAACTAATACATCCAATCGAATATTGTGTATTAGTGTAGATAATATTAAAAATGAAGTCGAGGCTTACCCAGATATATAAACTATGTATATTATTATTAAAATTTACATGTAAGTCCCAACACTATAAAAAATAACAAATACTGAAAGCCTTAATAATTAATTGCTCTTACATAATATCAAAATATGTTGTGACTCAAGAATCAATATCAAGTTTAAATGATAGCAGAGCTCCAAATTGTTTGCAAGGCAAAGCAAGCTTTTATGCTTGTTTAAATCTGTTACTTTTTATATTCGTCACTTTGAATGTGTATAAGGTCTAAAGCAAACAATAATTAAAATATTTGGTCTTCAATAAATCGGCATTCTTAATATAGACTGCAATAAGTTGCTGTTTTGGTGAAGTTGAGCTACACATATTGTCGAAATCAGCATAAAAGGGCGAATATTTCTATCGGTCTCATTTCTATATGTAAATTAAAACAAAAATACTTTTGTATGTGAAATTACTAATGTTAATAGAAAATACTTAAAGTTACGTTGTAATTACTTATTGAAACTAAAATATCATTACATATTGTTTTCTAATTTGATAACAGAATATCACAAATGAATCAAATGAGCCCTAAGCAGTAGTAAAATTCAAACTTCCTATACTATCATCCAGCAACTATGCCTTATTCTACTTGTTTTAAAAATAAAAACTTTGTATTGATATAAATATAAAATATTATAACAGATTTAAATTTATGATGGCTATATGACATTTCAAACTGATAATTGCGATTTTACGAAAAAGGTATAAAATTATACAAGTGAGAATGAGAGAAGGAGAAATAATATTTGGGATAAAGACACCTCAGTGAGTGTACCTCAGTTAATGGTTAAAGTATTATAGTATGTGTTATCGGATAATTTTATTTCATAGATTCCGTAATAATAGGCTTGATTGCGTTTCTTCGTGAACTAAAATCAGAAATTAGTTCTTTTGAACGAGACAGGGCGATACGCTAAAAAGGAATGTGAAATGAACGGTTGTCACTTTTCGTATTAAAACTACCCACCAATGATAAAGCATCTGAATCTTGCACCGCACAAAATGTGTTCAAATTTATTCGGACGAGTATAAGTTCGACAGGTAGTTTTTATCGACGATCGTTCGTTTCATAATCCGCTCTAACGTATTGCTCTATCTCGTTCGCTTGAACTAATCTCAGTTTAAGATCACAAAGAAACGCAATCCAGCCCACTACGACAACACTTTTCTTAGATTAAATTTAACTAATTTATCTGACAGGCAATTAAAATTTTGGTCATTTATTACCATGTCTGTATATCAATTAAAATATGGCCCGCTAAATAAGAGAATAAGTACTTCTTTAACTAGATCTTGTTTTTCATAATAAAAGATTACAACATTTTCAACCGAAACAATAAATGGCCACTCACTAGGTTTACAATCCTCACACCATCACATAACATCTAAAATATACTGCGTTGTGCATTCACCCTTGCACACGTTTCCATGATTCGTCATTAAATGAGAAAATGTTTTACTAAGAAAGCGAGGGAAATTTGGCGGTTTATGTGTCTATGTAAATAGAGTTCGGCCATATAAAAGTTGACTGCCTACGACGACGTAACTTCCGGACAATAAAAAACATCCATCGTAAAAATCCACGACGGAACACTAAGGTTGACTGAAGTATGCTTTAATAACTTCCGAATAAGAAAGTTTTCGAGTTTTCGAGTAGTCGGTTTAAAATTTATGTAAATTTCGTGGATCGTTAAGTTGAATTTTTACGTTTTGTTTTATTTGGTTCTCATATATAAAGCTTCCTTTCTAAAAAGAAATTAAACACCAACATATTTGTATGAAAAATACATATTAATTAATCAAAATAATGGCCTCCCTTGTTCTCGTTTTTAACATTTTGATTTACTGTATATACTGTAAATCTCTCGTTGACATAAATAAATGGCTTAAGGCGTTTTTCATAGCTTCTTGAGAATGGATTTTTTCCCTTGTAGCAGTTCCCCAAATTCGCAAAAAATATAGTAGTCGTTTGAAGCAAGTTACGACGAGTACGACTAGAGATGTCGACTACAGCGGGCGAGCCCTTCACCTCAGGAAGTTTTAACGATTAGTCCTTCTATCTCCCTGGAGTGAGCGCAGAAGACTTAGGACAAAAACAGTCCACCTTTAGCTCCGCCACGAACCCGTAAGAGGCCGACGCCTTAACCGCGAGATAGCCAGGAGTGTTACCCAGCGGGCTTACACTCACGCCCTTACTTCCAATTGCGACCAGATTACTCCAGTCTCTCGATTAGTTACGAGTTCGAGGTCGCTTGCGCGGTCCTCACCCTTACGAAGCTGTGAAACGGTGTACGCCGAATCTATCGCGGACCACGGCATCCTTTGCCCGGCTGTTCACCCAGGATTGTGTAGCCGATGGTCGATCCTGGGTTAACGACGAGTACGGTGGGTGACGAAAATTTTCTAGCCGTAGCTCCTGCAATGCGACTGTTTGATATGGAAGTGTGGAAAATTGTTGGTAATTTTTGGGGCCAGAACTATAAAATATGTTTTTCTCTATATAAGAGTACTTATAACACATGTTATATTATTGCGCGATGATTTTATATTTGTAGGATTTCTTGTCAATCTCAGGTGTCATGAAACGGATGATTCCCTATTACTAGATATTATCATTGATTGTATAGTGTGTTAGATTGCTCAATTCTGTACTGCGATTTGGCAGCTAGAATTTTACTACGAAACGCAACGTTTCGTAGTTTAGATGGGGCTCCATAGCTCCTAAAATTGATTATTATTCTCTTATATGCAACTAGCTGACCCGTGCCCATTTCGTTGGGCGGTAAAACTTTTTACTTGTGATGAAATTATGAGCGTGGTTCGGTAAGTGCTATGATTTATTTCCTGACTGCCAAAAGAAGGCTTATATTTTTACTGCATATGTATGTATGTATTTGCATGGCAATTTGAGTATATTACCGTTATTTGTGAGTGTCTTCTTGTGAGTGCCTTATTTTTGAGCGTCTTATCTCTTTAACCATTTATGCAGTAAAAGGGAAATTATATGCAGTAAAAGGGAAAATTTACTTATTTTGATAAGATTTCATAATTGTTAATAATATTACCAATAAACATGATCTAACGATTTAAATATTTTTTAAAATATAAAATACTACTTTTTGTGACTTAAATATAAAAGTTAGACATATGCTATCACTGACTTTTTGGTAGGCATTATCAAGCTCTACAACTTTTCCCTAAAACTTAATCATATATCTCTCATCGTTAAGGCAGCGTTAGTTAGAAACGTTTTCGTTCGACCGCTTATTCTCCGTCTTACTTTGCAAATCCGACTACCACGAAAAAGTCTTTTCATTTTTCGAAATAATATATAGCCTATGGCACTCACAAATAATGTGGCTTTCTATTGGTAAAAGAATTTTCAAGATCGGTTTAGTAGATCCAGAGATTACTTCCTACAACATCACAAACTTTACCTCTTTATAATATTAGTATAGATATGGCAGCGTTCATTGTATAACAGTATGGCGGCGCACTGAAATGGCCCTCTAAACAAGCCTATATGGTATCCTATCTCGAAATAAAATAATTCTTTCAACCATAGCTCTTATTATTTTAATATCATTTACATAAAGATATCAATTTTTTATTTGATATACAGGTTTCAATACACAATTATTATGCACAATACACAGTAATTGTATAATGTTCAAATGGATTAATAGATGCCATTCTATCTCCCCGTATTATGTATGTGTTTACTTACCCGGCCCACCAACCGACAACGAGGGAAAGTATTGTGAACGCTTATTACGATTAGGACCCTCTCCAGAAAAAAGTATGTATGTATGTGTCTGTTTGTGTGACTCTGTGTGTGTATACCTCCACGATAACGCCTAAAAGCTTTATACGGTTGAGCTGATTTTTCGGCATGATGGTTTAGCGGCCCTTAAGTACCGTTACATGCGATCAACAAATGCATCGATTTCCAGTGAAATACACTGACACAATTCAGCTATTATTTTGACTCGTGCAGCGGTGAATCAGCACGATGAAACAATACTTTTACACGGAATATTTTGGATTGCATCATTTCCCGGCCTATATAAACCGTCGAAAAAGCAACCAAAGTATCATTCCTCGAGTGATCACCTCCCCCAAGAATGCGACGGCAAACTCGGTACCCCTCTCACGAGGTCGCTCAACGAGTCCCCGGCTCCTTGGTTTCCTTTCCTTATCTTTCCCAGTCACGAATCATCAGTCTGCAATCCCACAGACTCGAGCCGTGCCCAGTACAAGATACTAGGAGCACAAATACAATCCTCATCCATATACCCTCGTAACTGTAGTCGCGCATCAATACATTCACGACAACATAACCTATTCGGGAAGCGTTATAATTGGCAATATCAAACTTTCAATCGATTCAATAAATACCTTCTGCTTCACTCAAAACCGCCTTTCAATACGGAGTTAACTGGTAAGTTAACACCACCACCTCACACAGAACAAATTGGAGTCTAGTGAGGGGTGGTCCCTCACAAAGGCATCACATGGTCATGACAAGAGTGAAAAGGTTGTGGTTAAATTCGGTCCACCAGGGATGAACTAGTCATATTTTAATCTTTTGGTTAGAAAATATGTCATATACAAACACGAATAAAATTTAACTTTCGCCATATATTTAATCAAATATTTCGCTATCTATTGGCAACCCCGCCCTTAGCCGAAAAACAAACCGCACAGCCCGAGGCAAATTAAAACGAACCCAATCGGGTTCGTACGCCGGACCAATGATTTGATTTATGAATATTAATATTAAGATGAAATCAGTCCATGGCTACCTGCCGGGAAAGTTTCAGGATGACACAACCGTTTTTTTTTAATTCTTGTGAATTTAGTTAGTTAAATATTTGATGATTGCTAAATATGATTGAAAATTATTTGCTAAATATTTTATCCATTTTCACGCATACATTGAAATAACGTATGGCTATATGTTGTTTCTGTGTAGGTATGTGAGTGTGCATTAGGCAGTTGGAAATTGTGGCAAAAGCTTTGAGAAGGGGCGTTTTGCGGATAGAGGCGCCATCTCGATGCAAGATGCTTTAAGCAGGATTTAACTTGGGCTTAACGCGGACACAAACTAGTGCCGAGGCTCTGGAGAGAAACTCCGTAGTACGGTTGCAGTGATGCGTATCGAACGGTTCTGTTTTAGTTTGAATTTGCCGGCGTCAAAGCGATGGGATGCGGCAAAATGCGCTCCTCTCAGAGAGGGAAACGAGCGGATTAACAAACCGTATACACTCTGGAAGCACGCGAGTGCATCAACCATTGACTCACACATTTGGAATAGTAAAACATCGCTTGAAAGAGGCCGGAGTCGAAAAATCATCGATAACCAAAAGGAAAGAGCGCACAGTCATTAGCATCTATAATCAATTACTACGTTTGAGTCACTCTCGATTATATAGAAACTAGGCTATGAGCCCTCTCATAATGAGCTCTCAGCATAGGAACTGGATTTTGATCTAGGTTTATTGGCTTCACAAGATATTGATATCAAAAACACATTTTTAAAAACAAGCTTTAATAAAATCTCTGTCCCGAGCCAACCCTCGGTGCAGCAAGCCCCTAAAAAGCACAAAAGCCATATACATAAGAAGTATTGCATATAGCTTTTAGCTGATTAAAAGTCATGTAAAGGCGTTCAGATTAACTCTCAGCTATTTGGCTTATATTACCTTTTAGTCGTAGTATTTTGTCGTATAAAGCCTTTCAGTCGAATAAGGGTGGTATAATTGCTATAAAGCATACTAACTTATAACCCTTATATAACTAACAGCTGTAGTAGTAGTCGAATAAATAACCTTTATAGAACGAACAAAACAAAAGCTACTATATTACCCTTAATCCACTAAAGGCTGTATAAAGGTTACAAGACCCACCCTTATACAGCTTATAGTCGTATTGTTGTCACTAGGGCCCCACTAGCAGCTTATAGTTTTATAAAGGTTATATTAAAGTTGAAGTTGCCATATAAGCAATGCGGACATTTTTTCACGAATCTTTATAACCTAAAATTTTTGTATTAACTTTTTAAGGCATTTTAACCCCTCAAATGAATGGCGATTAGCTCGGGTTGCCTACGGCAAAATGTATATAAATTTATATTTACATTTACATTTACATTTACATAGAGCGGGGTTTACTATAGAGCTATAGCATTACTATAGAGCGGATTACTATAAAGCGGCGCACATTTACATTTATATTTATATAAATTTATATACATTTTGTATACATTTTGCCAAGGCATCCCTTAAGGGACGCCTCACATTTGAGGGGTTAAGTCATATAATACACGTATTATATGTAAATCCTATTTCAAAGTGTATGCACAATACCCAGCAAGTGGTCCTTATAATGCGAAAAATAAAATTAATTTACAAAAAAACTTTAAACCATAATTATGAATTAAAATATTAATATTTTGAAGGCATGTTAAAATTTTGTTATTGTTACTTAATATTTTGGATGAAATGATGTCCGCAAGCAAATTTGGCGTATTAAACTACAATACAATCATTTTAAAGTCAATACAATACAATATATTAGTAGCCATTAGGAATTCTATGTTTGCTTTTTTCGTTACCTTTCTATATCATTTTAAGGTATTACAGCGACTAGAAGTTGTAATAAAGTATCAATTGGAGACACTTTTTCAGCCGCTGGATATTTATATAGCCAGCGGCTCCCTGTTTGCGTTTAGATCGGCGGCGGTAGCAGTTTAGACCGCTATTCAGCCACTATTTAGCTAAAAGGCGTATAAAATGCGCCAAATCCGGTCATATAGCAGTCATATACATGACCAGGTCTTGTGACTAAAAGCTGTAGGGATAACTTTACCGTAACCGCTATATAGCCAATTTATGCTACTTGGGCCTGTCGCAAAACTTAGAACGGGCTATTTTAATTAAATGCTTATACAAAATTTCGTTTCTGTGCTGTCGATCGTTTAGGAGTCCCCTCGTTGGAAGCCAATACTGATCCTGATTGTAGAATCAGGTCATGCTCACAAAATCCATTGTCATCGGAACTGAACCAACGTGGTAAATTTCAACTTCATAGGATAAGACGAAGTGGTTTTAATTCAGCTTGCAACATTTGACCCTTCTGGAAGTGCGGATAGTTGATCGCTGACGACAACTGTACACCAATAGCTTTTTTATAATAAACTAGCTGCGCCCAGCGGTTTCACCCGCGTGGTGATGGAAAATTGTGATAATGATGATAGAAAACCATATATCTTTTAAATTATAGCCTATGTGTTATTCTGATGTGTAAGCTATATTATTGTAAAGTTTCATCAAAATCCATTCAGTAGTTTTTGCGTGAAAGAGGAACAAACATCCATATATACATACAAACTTTCGCGTTTATAATATTAGTAGGATGATCATGTTGCATCGCATTACGAACTGTCCGGCCTGAACCGTGACATTACTGAGACACTAAAAGGCAGATAGCTTCTATAACTAGATAACCGAATAGCCTAGGCCACGCCGAGCGCGCCGGTTGAACCATTGATTATTACATAAGGTATTGGATTGTTCGATGCCGTACTACGATTTGACAACTAGAGCTGTCAACTACAATGGGCGAAACTATCCCCTCAGGAAGTTTAAACGAAATTTGATCGTTCTGTCGCCCGTCAGTTGAGCGCAAAACACTCATGATAAAACAGTCCATCGTCAAGCTCCGCCACATGCCCGTAAGAGGCCAACTTCTTATGCACGAGATAGCCAGGTATGTTACCCAGCGGGCCGACACTCGCGCCCTTACTTCCAGTTGCAACCATATTACTACGGTATCCAAACTGGTTACGAGTTCGAGGTCGCTCGCGCGGTCCTCTCCCTTACGTAGCGGTGAAACGGTGTCTACCGAATCTATCGCGGACCACGGCATCCTTTGCACGACTGTTCACCCGGTATTGGGTAGCCGATGGTCGTTTCAAGAGCAATCGCCGTAAGGTCAACAACTACCCATGCTTTATAGGAGACTATTATAGAGTGGTAAACACGAGTACTTTTTCCAGACTCCGCCGATTGTTAGTCAGAATGCACAATCGATTGGCTTACCTGCACGGTGCGCAAACCGTCCAGGAGCGCCAGAAGATTGACTCCTAGGGGAACATTTTAAGAAGAGGGTTCCACGTAGAAGAGAGTTTGTAACCGTCGTCTCTAGTTTGTAAACGTTCAGCGAGAAAAATCAACGATCTGCGAACTCATATTGGATAATGGAAGTAACCACTGGATGCAGTTTGAAAATCCCACTGTGCTATCCAAAGAACAGTTTTACTTTCCCGCATGATCCGGGAAGCCATTGAAATAAGGAGAACCCCGAACTTTAATAGAGACAACGGCTACAAACTCTCATCTACGTGGGACCCTCTTCCTAAAATGTTCCCAATGCCCAACTCCGAGCGCAAGGACGTAAGACAAAATACAGTGAGTGTTGTGTGCACGAAGGATTTTTGAAATTCGCGCGCGCCTAACCAGCTCCCCATTACCGCAGTGGCGGCAGCGGTATGCGGCCTACCTGCGAAGCAACGGATTGACAGCTCTTTCAGTCTACTCTGGACAACGCCGGTCGCAACATCGCCGAAACGTCGGGTGTTACAGACTTAACGTGGTACATTCGTTTTTCATCTTATTTATAATGTCAAACAACCGCGATAGTGTTCGATTTCAAAAATTGCCATTAGTTTCGCCGTACAATGCAATCAGAGCTACCTGCATGTCGTCGACGTTAAAATTGCCAAAATTTATTTATTTATTGAGGAATTAGGAATTCTTTACTCTAAACAATGATTTGTTTACAAAAATAACAGGAACCGAATGGCAAAACCTTAACCTTTTGCTTATTTTATTCTGTCACCCAGCTGGTACTAGCCCGTTCTAGGATTGACAGGACTCTAATATTACAATCAATTATGTACAAGTTTAATTAAAATGCTAATAGCATGAAATTGTTCTAAAATATGGTCCTCAAAAAAAATATAATAACAAATATTTAAAAGATATTTAATAAATAATATAATAAATAAAATACAATAAAATGTGCTATGATATTGATTAATGTAATATCCTATATAACCAATGGTGGAACGTTGCCAATCTGCAATGTAACATGACGCTATTAAAGATTTTATTCATTTTAATCGCTTAATGCTTAAGTTGGTAATGATTTTATAACCGACGACGGCACGCCGGCGTATAGCGCGGAATATAAGTATTCGTATATTCCATGGAATATCCTACCTTATTATGCTACAAGGAAAACACGTCCTTAGCATTAAGGTTTATTACTATTTCAAGAATGTCGCCGAGCGTTGCCAGCCGTACTATTTCGATCGACGCTAATCGACTTTTGTCGACACTAATCGACGCTAATCGAATCGATCGACTCCTATTTTGAGAATACGCCCCGACGAGCAACAAAAATGTCATACTGCCAATACAAGGATATCGCAGCAGAGATTATTCAAGATTTCAAACAGAACTTCCTACTTGTTGTTGCTATGTCAACGACGTGTACTTACCGAGCGTCTCCATATTCTGTCCTGGCTTTTATGAAGTCAGTTGACATCACAGTTAGATTAAATTGATTTTCTTACATGTTATTAGTCATTAAAAATATCCTTGTTGAATTTCCTCAATATTATTATAGAAGCAGACAACCCTTCCATTTATTTCCTGAGACACGTCACTTCCAATCACACACCACATAAATTCATTAGCTCAGTCTTGTGTTATTAACGATCATACCGGGTAGCCATACTTATTTTATCTACTTCTAATTTGCAAGTCAATGAGTATAAAGTTAAGTATTCGGTGTCTCGTCTGCACTGGATTTTATGCGTGGGTGAATATTTTAGTATTTACCATATATACCTATATACATATGCATATCCTGGTATAAATATACGTTTGCTACTAGCAGAATTACCTAGCGTTTTATGAGTGGAATATATTTAGTAAAAGAATTTGGTAAACTAAGATTACTACAATTGAAATCAAATTTCTAGGACACTTTATGTCATTCGCAGCATTAAAAATTAACCCCTTTATTGACTCTCATTGGAGAAGGATTTTCCAAAACCTACGAACAGTTATTTTCCTGGTGAAAATACGACCGGTTTTTCTCAGGGGAATAAATATTTTACCTGAATTTCATTTTCGAAATAATTATACATATATACTACATAATAAAAAAAACGGTTGTGTCACCCTAAGACTTTTCCGCCAAGGACTGATTTCATCTGAATATTAATTTCATAAATAAAATCGATGAGCGCCTTCCCTCAGTCGGCGAAAAAAAGAGGAAATATTTACGCCAACAGATGGCATAAATATTTAATAAAAATGTATCACTGAATTTAAATATTATTAGTGTAGCTTGTATATGAGATATTCTAACCAAAATTACAGGTTTTTCCAAAATCAACCCCTAATAGGAATCTTTAAGCGGCTAAAATTGGGATGATAATGTTTAAAAATCTGATCAATTTAAAATTCGGGTAAAATATTTATTCCCATGAGAAAAACCGGTCGAATTGTGAAATAATACATTTTCGAAACTTTTGAAAAATCCCCCTCAATGAGAGTCAATAAAGGGGTTGGTTTTTTAATACTGCGAATTTTGATTTACATTTTCATTTCGGTGCACGGTGCAATGTAAGTTTAAAGGTCCTTTTGCAGTCGACTAACGACCACTATTCATCCATCTATCTCATAAATAGGGCTTATCCTTATGCAACACAAAATGCCTTCAATTGAGACGAATTAAGGGAAAAAATAAAAAAAATAAACTATTGATCACTTCGGCAAAGCCGTTTTATAAATGAAAGTGACATTACGAAATAATTCAAATTTCGAATGCTACCAACATTTAAAATATGATACAATTGGCTGAGTTTGTTATCAACGAGCCATTAAATCGAAATAAAAATAAAAAAACCTCCATATGCTCAATGAAATGAAAGAAGAAACTTCAATCTTAATTTCTGGCAGAGAAGTTTGTAATAAAGATTGTATAATGTTATCAAAATAGGGTAAACCTATATAAAATTGTATAATATTAAAAATATATAAAGAAACATTGTAGAAAACAGTATAATATTGTTATATTTGATAAGGTTTGTAAAGAAATCCGTTTATATGATGATGTTTTTATTTAAATTAAAATAAGAAAAGCTACTTAAAAAGTAGCGAAGGACATCCCAGCTTGTATTGGGAAATGCTTATGTTTGAATGAGATATACTTACGGATGTGCACGACTTTCGATGGTGCAATGTAAGTTTAAAGGTCCTTTTGCAGTCGACTAACGATCACTATTCATCCATATATCTCATAAATAGGGCTTATCCTTATGCAACACAAAATGCCTTCAATTGAGACGAATTAAGGGAAAAAATTAAAAAAATAAACTATTGATCACTTCGGCAAAGCCGTTTTATAAATGAAAGTGACATTACGAAATAATTCAAATTTCGAATGCTACCAACATTTAAAATATGATACAATTGGCTGAGTTTGTTATCAACGAGCCATTAAATCGAAATAAAAATAAAAAAACCTCCATATGCTCAATGAAATGAAAGAAGAAACAGGGATTATATATATATATATATATATATATATATATATATATATATATATATATATATATATATATATATATATATATATATATATATATATATATATATATATATATATATATATATATATATATATATATTTATATATATATATATATATATATATATATATATATATATATATATATATATATATATATATATATATATATATATATATATATATATATATATATATATATATATATATATATATATATATATATATATATATATATATATATATATATATATATATATATATATATATATATATATATATATAATTTTTAAATGAAAACTTTTAAAACATTTTTATTTAATTGTAAGGTTAGTGAAGGTTGTACCTTTGCCGGACGTTTCGGAGCCCGTGGCTCCTTCTTCAGCGGCTGGCGTATTCTTCTTGCCGCTGAAGAAGGAGCCACGGGCTCCGAAACGTCCGGCAAAGGTACAACCTTCACTAACTATATATATATATATATATATATATATATATATATATATATATATATATATATATATATATATATATATATATATATATATATATATATATATATATATATATATATATATATATATATATATATATATATATATATATATATATATATATATATATATATATATATATAATCCCTGGTGGACCGATTTCAACCCCAATCTTTTTAACTCTTGCCATGAACAAATGATGCCCGCATACCAAATTTCAACTCAATCGGATTAAGCGTTTCGGAGCTACCATGGAGGAATATACACGGACAAACATACACACACACAGACGCACAGAGACAGACCTTAACCTGGAAATGGTCTAAGTAATCTCAGGATAAATATCGTATTTGAGCCCCAATTCCATATTTCCACCTTTATATCGAAAGTGGCTATCAATATCTATTTGCTTTATTTTGATATTTGTCGTGATTTTTTAAAAATATTATTTTAATAATATTTTTATTATTATTATGATTTTACATGTAGGCATACCATTCTTAAATGATTGTAGCATTTAAAATAGCATTTTCGTAGCCTATTTTACAACGTTTGAATGTTACACCAAAATATACAATGAAATAGCTATATAACTGTGTCTAGTATAATTTACGTGCATGTTTTCTTATTTTGTTACAATATTTGATTGGTTCGATTCCGGTTTTTAAACGTTACCGCGGACGAGATAGTCAGTGAACATTTTCAGGGTAAGAGCGATTGTCTAATACGCGTCAGGTTTTCGTTTCAACGGCTAGAAGAAGACAAATAGAACCCCGTCAGCGGTCGTTTAAGCGGGATAACAAAGAACACATTCGTCTTCTGGGTCGATCGTTAGAATAAAACTACTTCACCGACTGCGTTTTAAAAATATAAACATTTTTAGTGTTATTCATTGATTGTGTGTTCAGCTTCTTTACAATTTTGTAGGTACCTGGATTTTGTATGTATCTAAACTCATTTCGTACTTTAGAAAAGGAATGTCATAGACATATATTTTTATAAAATATTTATATATATATATATATATATATATATATATATATATATATATATATATATATATATATATATATATATATATATATATATATATATATATATATATATATATATATATATATATATATATATATATATATATATATATATATATATATATATATATATATATATATATATATATATATATATATATATATATATATATATATATATATATATATATATATATATATATATATATATATATATATATATATATATATATATATATATATATATATATATATATATTATATATTTTTTTTTCAATAAATTTATTCATAGAAAAAGATACATTTTTTAAAATATTACAATCTCGCCAAACTGGTATACAGTTTGTTGGCGAGAAAAACTCTTATTTTTCTAGTCTTACACTTCTAATTTTGTGATACAAAAATACATTATTAAAATATAAAAAACAATGCACAGCAGTATTACTACTGGTCTTACTACAGGCTTAAATTAGGCCAGTATTACTACAAGCTTAAATTATAGAAACGTATAACAAATTTACTTATTACCACTAATTTCACTATAAACATCCAACAGGTAGCTTTTTAATCTCTTTTTAAACATCTGTTTGCTCACGCTTACACAGTCTTCCTCAGATACAATAGTATTAAAGATTCTTGGAATGAGGTACTTTAACGTCCTTTCACCATAGTAGTTGTTCGCTCTTGGTTCTTCAAATCTTTTACGGACTTTTTCTCTCACATTCCTATTGTACTGTATTGGTATTTTAAATTCTGAATTTCTAAAATGCTCCATTGCTAGTAAGAATGTAATTTTTTCATGTATAGGTAATATATCGCATCGCTTAAACAACACGTTATAGTTATTTTTAAATTGTGTTAACACATTTTTATTTACTAAAAGTTTTATCATTCTACGTTGCAAATTAAATATTTTATCTATATATGTGCGAAAAGTACGACCAAATGAAGTGAGAGCATAGCTCAGTACTGCATCAGCGAGGGCATGATATACTAAGCGTAATGTTGGTTTATCTACAATATACTGAAGATGATTAAACTTATATAGCATCCATCTCAATTTATTACATATATTATTCACGTGCAAGCCCCAATTCATGTTACAATCTATCGTTAGACCCAGATATTTATACTCTTTTACAAATTCAATTTTTTTACAGTCAGTAAAATTTATTTTAAAATTATGCAGACATTCATATGAGTGACCAGTTATATTAATGCTATTCCTTGGTTTTTGGATATACAGTGAATGTACAAGCATACACTTTGTTTTGCTTATATTTAGTATTATGCCGTTGTCGTGGGACCATTTTAACACATTTTCAAAATCATTCTGGATTTTATTTTGAATATTATCCATATCCCTATCCGCGTACATCATACATGTATCATCAGCATACATATAGCATGTACAGTCTTTCACAACATTTGTCATACTGTTCACGTGCATTATGTACCCGACAGGTCCAAACACCGAGCCAGTTGGGACACCAGTTCTCACTTTTGCCTCTGATCCGACCGTGCCATTCACCATGGTACACAGTGATCTACCATGCAAATAACTTTGAAGCCAATCGTTCACTTATATATATATATATATATATATATATATATATATATATATATATATATATATATATATATATATATATATATAAGTGTATATATATATATATATATATATATATATATATATATATATATATATATATATATATATATATATATATATATATATATATATACACTTATATATATATATATATATATATATATATATATATATATATATATATATATATATATATATATATATATATATATATATATATATATATATAGTCCAGTCCGGGAAAACCTTCCAGCTATGTAAGTGGCTTTTATTATTTTAATTTTTTCATCAAAGTGTCATCCTTTAAACGAATTCTTTAAAAAAAGATTTTACAAAAAACCAATCAAATATTAACAATATTATACAATTTTATCTTATGTTTTGAACTCTTGTAAATATCATATAGCCTTAAGTATAAACTTCTCGACCAGAAATTACGATTTATATCTTTTTTCATGGGAACGAGCAAATGAAGTATTTTATTTTTATTTTCATTTAATAGCTGGCTGATAGCGAGCCCTGCAATCGTATATCGTCCTTTTAAAGAGTGGATATATTCGAATTTCAAATCGAATTTTCGAAATGTCATTCCGCATTTAAGAGACGATTGATTGTGATTTTTTTCATTGTTTTTGCTTAAATTTGTCTTTAATAAAGACATTTTATTTTGGTTTGCAAAAGGATACGCTTTGTTTTTGAGATGTGGATGAAGGGCGATCGTTTGCTAGCGATAAAGGGATCCCATTAAACCTACAGTGTACCGTCGAAAGTGGTACTCATCCAAAAATACATCTCGTTTAAACAATAAGCATTTCCCAGTCCAGTCCGGGAAAACCTTCCAGCTATGTAAGTGGCTTTTATTATTTTAATTTTTTCATCAAAGTGTCATCCTTTAAACGAATTCTTTAAAAAAAGATTTTACAAAAAACCAATCAAATATTAACAATATTATACAATTTTATCTTATGTTTTGAACTCTTGTAAATATCATATAGCCTTAAGTATAAACTTCTCGACCAGAAATTACGATTTATATCTTTTTTCATGGGAACGAGCAAATGAAGTATTTTATTTTTATTTTCATTTAATAGCTGGCTGATAGCGAGCCCTGCAATCGTATATCGTCCTTTTAAAGAGTGGATATATTCGAATTTCAAATCGAATTTTCGAAATGTCATTCCGCATTTAAGAGACGATTGATTGTGATTTTTTTCATTGTTTTTGCTTAAATTTGTCTTTAATAAAGACATTTTATTTTGGTTTGCAAAAGGATACGCTTTGTTTTTGAGATGTGGATGAAGGGCGATCGTTCGCTAGCGATAAAGGGATCCCATTATATATATATATATATATATATATATATATATATATATATATATATATATATATATATATATATATAAATATATATATATATATATATATATATATATATATATATATATATATATATATATATATATATATATATATATATATATATATATATATATATATATATATATATATACACTTTGTTATCATTACTTATAATAAAGTGACCATATATCGTTTGTATCTTCGTCGAATTTCATTCATAATATCATATTTTAGGTCGAGGAAAATTATGACGTCATGAATTTTCCCTCTGTTAATATCATTGAGAAAATGCGAGATGTCCAACGCAATTCTTCACATCAATAATTCATTTCGTAGCTTTGAGCTCTCATTTTTCTTCAGAATTACTGAAAGTTCAACATAAAACATAATTAATTATGTCTATCAAAATTTATACTCGGCCTTCTAAAAACGAAATTGTGTAGCAGATAATTCGTCCTTGAACCCAACTGACTGAGTTGTCAGTCTAATTTCATGTCACATGCCAAAGCAGGTATGTTATGTTGTTTTATTTTTAAACATGTCGCATTCGAGATTCCTTTTTTTTTTTGAAGGAATTCTAGAATTCTTTTGTCGTTATTTATTTTCATTTTTGTGAAATACACTCAAAATATCAGACATAGGCAAAACAACATAACTGACAAACGCCTAATTGTTTTTGAAATACAATAAGATTAGAGATTTTTGTATTCACACGAACCAACTGTTGAAACCGTAATTCCAAACCGAAATTATGGTTGTAAAATGATTGTTTTGAAGGCTTCGATATCTATTTCAGGAACTTGGAACTGCATACTACGTAAGTTATCGGTGATTCTCGAGAATATAAAATAATCATTGGCACTCAGGTAAGGACTGGTTGATGGATAGTTCCTCCAGTCGATGTTTATATTTATTTATTTAATATAAATACCGTATATATCAGCTATGATTACACTGTGCAAATTGGTTGATCCTAATTTTATGCAACCCAAGGCTCATCACAGATCTAACTAGGCTTACACCTGTGTCTAGATGTGCGATTTACGATGTAATTTTCATTTTGAGCTTAATGTAGAGATTTAAAAAATAGGTAAACAATATATTCACTATAAATAGGATAGAAAACGAATTTACCGCGTGAAATTTGTAGCACCCGACGTTTCGGTGACGTTGCAGCCGCCGTTGTCCAGGGTAGACTGAAGGGCTGTCAATCCGTTGTTGACAGCCCTTCAGTCTACACAACGGATTGACAGCCCTTCAGTCTACCCTGGACAACGGCGGCTGCAACGTCACCGAAACGTCGGGTGCTACAAATTTCACGCGGTAAATTCGTTTTCTATCCTATTTATAATGTCAAACAACCGCTATAGTCTTCGATTTTATAATATATTCACTACCTATTTAAATGTAAACACTAATAATAATAATATGATCCAAAACCTTTTTTTGTTTTTCGATCGTTTCGAGAGCTCGTATTAACAGTGGAAGATAATTCGATGAATCGTTTTACCCTACTGAATTTGGCTGCCCATTTCTGGCAAACATACAATTGTATACCAATCTGTCGTAACTATTCTCTGTTCTTGTAAAAAATATGTAGTAACATGTCCGGATTTTGAGACAAACAACAACTGTCATTTTTTTTGATACGCTGCGAGAACGGACAAATTGTGTCGGATTGAGCTATAACGGATTAGGTCCAACCTGGTACGGGGCAGATTTTAGAGCACCAGGTCTCGATTGCATACGAGATTACGACGTCTACGAAGTCTTGTTGAATACAGATTCTTTTATTGGGACGATATGTAAGAAAGCTACAACATGTATGCCAAACTCACAGTGGTAGAGGTGGCGCCTGTTCAGGTTCCAGGTTCTGTGTCCTTTGTTACTACCGGTCTTTTCCCATACAATACAGTAACTTCGAAATTATTTAGAATTACCAGGAATTGTTTTAGTATTAGGGGCTCTCTAGACGCTCAAGCATGCTTGTCAAGCATCACGTCGCGGACTGGGAGGGGATCGTAAACCGCAGGAAATATGCAAATATTTTTTTTAATATTTTCTAAAAATGTCTAATTTTCTAGTTTTATACCAGGGAGTTACGTCATTCATCAATCAATTACGTCTAATTAACGTGACTCCCTGGTATAAACTACAAAAGTAATCATTTTTGGTAAATATAAAAAAAAAATGCATCATTCCTGCGGTTTACGATCCCCTCCCAGCCCGCGACGCAATGCTTGACAAGCATGCTAGATCATCTAGAGAACCCTTTCGTCGAAAGGCAGGCTGACAACATATTGACGTGTGTCGATAAGTCTCGATTTACCATAATCGGAAATGACAATAGGTCGATGAATTACTTTAATTTTACGTCTGATGATCATGTGAAGATGGGCAGATTCTTACAAAGCTCACTGTCGAAGACCCAAGCAATTGATTTCTTGCAATGAATATGTTTATGGTCGAGCTGTGGGCTGGTACGGTGATAAGAAGGCATGTCAACGTCGAAATTCTAAATACCAGCGTTTTTTTGTAGTTTGACCATGTATTTGGTCCTTACTATGAAGTTGCTGTTCTAAAAGGAAATGTAATGCCGAAAACTTTGTATGAAAAAATATATGTTTAATTAATAGAAATTTTTACCCGTCATGGAAAATTGGACATTTCGGATGCACTCCACCCAGAGAAGCAGTGGCGGACATTTGAACGATGTTATATTCCACCACACATAATGATATCAATAGGTCTTTCAAACGAATAAAAAATTTCGATGATATCTCACACACACTTTGTTTTATTTAAATTTAAAGATAGGAAGCGCTTAATGAAAGACCCTGTATAATATAGCGTGATTTCAACTACTGTGGACGAACCCGTCATTCCAGGAAGTTATAACGACATCGTGTCGTTATGTATCCCATAAAATGATCGCAGAGGCAGCACTGGGACTACACAGTCTACAGTCTCGCTAGGTCAACTAGCCCGTTACCAGCAGACGTAAACACAGCGGCCTGACCTCACGCCCTTACTACCAGATGTGGACGGATTTCTCCTTCCTCCAGTCCGATCACAGATTCGAAGTAGCTTGCATGACCTTTGCCTGATGTAAGCGGTGATTCGATTCGAATATATCGCGAACCGTGGCGCCCTTTGCCCGTCAATATCACTCAGTATCGGGATGCGCAAACTGCCCAGAACCGCCGGACGTGTTCACCCATATCAAAACTAATTCCCTAACTGCCTACAACTGAACTTACAGCCGCAGGAGAGTTCACAGAGCCTTTCCAGGCTAGTCCCTCCTCTAGGAAGCTAGCGGATGGAAGCTGAGCCGTGAGTTAGGCCTACCTTAAAAGTGCGGCCGGCCATCAGGCCCAAGCTGCATGGCCCCTTTAGGCCCCATATACATATATATAAAGTACATATCACAACGGTATGCAACAAAGGATTCGTTACATTTTACTCGCCTGTCTCTCGGCTCTTGTATCCGCTTCCGACAGTTTCCCGACTCCAATTTTCTGAAACACGTGCAGCACAAAGAAGCGCATAAAACAACCTCCCGATAAGTCTGTGAGGTTGGCGCCACTGCTGTCACCGCATTGCAACGATCCTAACAATGTACGTACAATCCCATGCAGCCTTATTAGCCTCGATATATGTACGAACTTGTGGAGCTATTGTGTGGCTGATTGATCAAAAATGCAGGAAAACACATTTAGTTTACTCTTTCTGCCTTCTTATAATCCTTTTATAAGTGGCATATATTTCAAGTGTGTCTGCCGTTAACCCTGTCTATGAAATATAGCTAATGTATAATGATACACGGCCTATGGTGGCATAGTTGTTAGGTCATTAGATCTTAAAATAAAGGTCCCGGGTTCGATTCCAGGCTCGGTCACCATTTTCCGTTGAGATCAAATTAACGGAATTGCATTTTTAATGTAATAACAAGACACACACTTATACACACGGACACATACATATAAACACGACATAGTAGGGTTGGTTGTAAGAGATTGTCAAATGATAATAAACCCGCCCATTGTGAAATTTCACAATAAAGAGTAGGAACAACGATTAACCAATTTGCGTTATTATTCAAAAAATAGGTAAAACCTTGTTTTTTTCCATTAGATTTCTTAATAACAATAATTGTTTAAAATATACCAAATATATAGCAGTTTATATAAGCGGTAAAAAACGAACTTACCTGTAGTTGCGAGAAGTTCTATCGTAAGTATCCGAAGAGCTTCGTCCGAAGAGATCAACCTAATTTTATTATACTTTTAGTAACGCATATCTATTATTTTCTGTCTATAATTCTTCATGGTTATTCAGTTATATAAGCATATTTTGAATATATTATTTTGTATATATGTAATATTGAATATAATATTACAAACATCACAACTTTCCTGATAGTTGTGTTTTTAAAAATTAAATTTGTAGTAATTGAATTTAAATATTTGTAGGAGCAAATTAGCAACATTTGATAAAAACGGAGATTTTTTTTTTGTATTTATATTAGTGATGCCACGAATATTCCGTACTATTCGGCCTATTCGGCCACTTTTTTAATTAATCGGTTTTCTGCCAAATACTGCGTATTATTCGGCCTAATACTGAATACCATGAAAAACACGCACTAAACAATGTATCTATTTTAATCACAAATTATGATATATGTATTACTGTATCAATACCTAAATTTTATTAGTGGTATGTAAATGTTATTAGTGGTAGTGCATGAAAACATTTTTTCATTATGGTTGGTTGTGAACGATTGCGCTTTTCTTCTTAAATAAATCCTGCTTCTAAAATAGCCTCTCAATGTAAACACTACTGCCAGGAGATGATAGATAAATCGTTCTGAATTTTGTCAGGCTCGGATATTACTATGAGTTTGCTGACCCCCACCACTTGTAAGGGTCTGATGTCAGATCTAGGCGAACCGATTTCAAATAAAAATCAATCTCATGGCAGTAGAAATTATTTCGAGTAAAACACCCCGTACTTTTAAATTTAAATTAAACATTCATTCGTACTTTTAAATTTGAGAAACTCGGTAATAGCGGTTTTTTTTTCATTGCATCATTCCATACTGTACCAATTAAACCGCCTCACCAATTAATTACACGTTATTCGTCACGACCTGACGTCAATACTTAATTAAACCTGACTAAAAACTTTATATATTTATATATATATATATATATATATATATATATATATATATATATATATATATATATATATATATATATATATATATATATATATATATATATATATATATATATATATATATATATATATATATATATATATATATATATATATATATATATATTCTTTTTAGAATTGATCAATAAGATGATTATAAAGTAAATAATTATAAAAGCCACTTACATCGTGACGAAGGATTCCCTTGATCGGATTCGGGAATGCTTTCGTCACGATGTAAGTGGCTTTTATAATTATTTACTTTATAATCATCTTATTGATCAATTCTAAAAAGAATATATACACAAAACTATCAAATATTTCTATATATATATATATATATATATATATATATATATATATATTATATATATATATATATATATATATATATATATATATATATATATATATATATATATATATATATATATATATATATATATATATATATATATATATATATATATATATATATATATATATATATATATATATATATATATATATATATATATTTATTATTTTGAAACTACGTTACATGAACCTGCTTTGTTTACAACTTAAAATTTGTTTGTATAGTTTTAACTTGTTCTTATACTGTATCTTATACGATATAAGATTTTTGATGAAGCCTTTACCTGCTCGTAATGCTAACCAAAGGCCTTCATCGAGACCTAACTGTCTGCCACCATTCCTCACGCCATCTTTCCGCAATGCCCTGTAGCTCGAGAGTAAAGCTACTGGTTGGTGTACTGTGCTAAAACTGTGAATGAAAGACCCTTTCACTCACAATTTTAGCGCTGCCACCCGTCCTTTTTACCAACCCCCGTAGCACATTATACCGAGTTGGTATACATGTACGTGGTCGGCCACAAGTTGGAAATATATTTTGATGCGTCTATTTAGGGCCCAATTATTACGAAATAAATGATGGCCCATCTAATGACATACTCACAAGTGCTAATTTAAGTATGTGTTATCCAGTTGCATTTCATTTCTATTTTAGGTTATATAATTATTTTTTTCATTTAAAATAGAGATACCTAGATTTTTTTATAATATCAGTTTTTTAAATTCAGTTGATGAATTTTTCGTTTACATTAAAATCATGGATGAGTCCGTCACTGGTGTAGGACGCAATCTAAAAGCGAGGAAATGCCGATCTTAATTAGAGGACGCGACTCTAGCTGATGTAATGCCAGAGTCTTGTTAAGGCACATACTCTTCAGGCTTGAAACTTACATGCAGCGCTTGCGTAAGATTAGAGGCCACCCTTACTTTAGGCTTCTACGAATTAGCATATTCGCACGAAACTCACGCTTAACTTCTATTGCGGTAGCGTTAATTAAAATTGAATTTATCGCTGATTTGAAATACATACAAGCTTCAAAATTCCAGCAAACGTAACGATTTTGATTTTGAGAATGAAAAGTTTTTTGGATGATGAATTTTAGGACAGTACCCTCGACTATCGTGCGGCACCCGCCACCAATTCGACACTACTGCATGCCCACGTGGATAAAATATTAGAATTTTGTATAAATATCCACAAAATACAATTTGGCTAAGCTGTTGTTAGCACATTGAGAAGTTTTATTAAACCTATCTGCAAACTTCCAAATGGTTGGACCAAATCGCCTTGATCTTAGTAATATTAAATGTGGTTCAACAAACTAATCTTAAAATTTTCAGTCGCATCTGTCAATGATAGCTGAATAAACAATAGAAATAATATAGTACAATATTTAAAAACCACAAAATATTACGAATTTTTAAATAAATATAGTCAAAATGAAACAAATGATTGTATAGCCAAAATGCACAACTCAAACAATAAAACCAAACTGCAACCGGATACTACATACTCAAATTATCGTGTGTGAATATATCGTCAGATGGACTTCTCGCTCATACTCATACTTAATGCTCTGTGGACTAAGTATGTTTAATCGAACTCAAAACAATATGAACACAAGAATGTCCGCGAGTATCAATTATGTAATTCCGTCATTCAGGACAACATTTGCCCAGAGACATATATTCTACATAGCCCCAAAATTATATAATTCCCTTAGTGAAGACATGAAAAATTATCCTAACATAAAAATATTTAAAGCAAACCTTAATAGATGGCTACTTAAAAAGGGATATGTAAAATCTGATCAACTTCTTTGCAACGCACGACAATTTATTTAGTATCACTTATCTATTTTTTTAACTAAATTTTATTAAATTACAATTATAAATGTATATATTTATTACATAGCTATATTTTTTATAAAATTGGTATATTTATGTGTATATACAGGTGGTGGGTCCAAATAATTTATTTTTAAAAAAGCACTTCATTTCTTAAAATTGCATAAAAATATGCACATCTAGAGACGGGCCAAATTATCGCCTAGTTAGATGTGCTATTGGCAGTAAAGGTCATGTAAGATGTATTAAACCTCCCTATATTAATTATTAAATAATTTATATAATTATTATAAGATTACATGACCATGATTGAACTGTATACCTAATCCTATGTACCTAAATAATAAATAAATAAATAAATAAATCCAGAAACAATTGATTAATGTTAAAACAAAATCGAAAATTACAATTACAAGTCTGTGAATTAACATAATGATTACCACTAATACATCGAAACACATCGACCAATGACACAAGGAAAGTACGCGATTGCTATTAACACGGTGTTCAAAATATGATAAAAAACAGTAACTAACTAAAACTTCTCTCTAAACATTTATTTTCAAATTTACAATCGAAAATTCTTCTTGTCTTTTACTAAGGTAGAGAAGACTGACATAAATTGTAGCAAAAAATATTATTGGTTTTAATTTGTATTTAATTTTAATAAATAGGCTTTTATCAGTGGGTTTGTGAGGTCTAAGTCGTCAAAATAGTTTAACTTAGTATATTTAAAAAAATGATCCTTTCAGTCTTTCTATTACAATCTACGCCAACTAGATGTCGAATGTAACGGTATTGGTATCATTTGTAACGGTCATGAAATATTAAAAAAAAGTAATGAATAAAATTTCAAGATCATATCTGACACACAATTTTGGCAATAATTATACAGATTTTGGCTAATATTTTAGCCTGTCTTGGTGGTTATCAGCAATGAATGATTGACAGCATTTATGCATTTATTTATTTAAGAATTAATTACTATAAAACATTGATTTTTCTTACAAAAAACAAGAACTGAATGGCAAAACCTTAAACTTTTTCTTCTTTGATTCTGTCACCCAACTGGGACTAGCCCGTTCTAGAGTGGACAGGACTCTAATATTACAATAAATTATGTAAAAGTTTTAGTAAAATGCTAATGACACTAAATTGCCCTAAAATGTGGTCCTGAAAGAAAAAATAATAATAAATATTAAAAGTTAATATAATGAATAATATTCAATTCCATAATGTAATGGGGGCAGTACTTCTGCCCAGACTAACTGCCTAGTCCAGGGTGAAAAAGCTCGAGACAAAAAGCATGCTGAAAAGCCTTTAAGGTTAAGGTTGAACCTGAGGGCTGCAACTGGCGTCATGAAGACCACCCCAACAGAGGGATTAGACGTGGCACTCTGCTGCCCGTCTCTGGACTAGCTCATAATCCACCCCACCGGACTTAGAGCATACAGACTGAAGTTTTTGGACGAATGAAGGGCACAATCATCCTGAGCTAAACCTCCTCCACAAAAACTCATTCACCTAAGATCGACTACTAAAAAAGTATTTTTTTTAGTAGTCGATCCTAACCCAGGATCCTTACCCGATCCTAACCCAATACTAAAAAATGTTTGGTAGAGAAGTCCTATAAAATCTTAATCCCCAGCAGGAAAGACTGGAAGAAACCGCAGTGGCTCCAACGCCACAACGCGGGCGCCTGGTTCACCGACGGATCAGGAACACACGGACGTTTTGGGGAAAGCGTGTACGGAATCCTTATCTGCTCTTGAAAAAAATCCTCATCTGCTCTGACAGCAGAGCAGCACTGGTCGCTCTGGCTAAAGCCACCACAGAATCTTATGTGGTCTGGGACTGCATGCAAGAGCTCAACAAATTGGGAAAACCAAATACCGGGCCATCAAGGCATACCCGGTAACGAAGACGCCGACAGACTGGCAAAACTGGGCACACTGGAATGCCCGGTGGAGCCAGTTGTTGGGGTCTCCTTCGATACAGGTAAGAAAATCAACCGGGGCTTCTTGGAGCAGGAACATCGGGCATCCTGGAAACAGAGCCAGGGATGTCGCCAGGCAAAGGCCATGATGGAGTAACCACTTCCTAAGAAAACCAAGGCCCTACTTGACATGAACAAGAAGAACCTTAGAACCACTATCGGTCTCCTCACCGGACAAACGACCCTTAGAGCACATCTATTTAACCTTAGCTTGACCGAGAGCAAGGACTGTTGAATATGTGGCGAAGAACCTGAAGACAGCATACACATCATTGTTTGCTGCCCAGGCCTCGCCGCAAAAAGACACAGTTTACTGGGACGATCCTTTCTCGAACCCAGTTCTGCCCAACTTGAACCCAGTTCTCGAACCAGATCTGCCCAACTTGAAGGTCAGTGATCTGATTGGACTGGTAAGCAGTACCGGGCTACTAGCTGACCATTGATTCAACTACAAAGTGGAGAGTTTAAAAAGATCTTATAGATCCAGGTGACATCAAGGGTTGGAAACAAGCCACCCACTCTGCTTACTACTACTACTACTACATATAATCGGCAATAAATGTAATATAACATTCGATTAATTAGATAATGACAAACAGAATAGTCTTAAAACTAAAATAAAGGGAAAATAAAGTAATAGGTAAGAAAAGAAAGAAAAATTCATTAATATTTAATATATGTTAGGTAATATAAATTGAATATAAAAATACCCAGTTAAAAAAAGTACAAAAGTAGTGAAAAAAGTACATGAAAATATTTGCATAATCTTGAGACTTGACACTTCGATGATATGATGCGTGACCGTGAACCTATTGAAAGGTGATCCTATCCAAAGGTTATCCATAGCTTGTATGATGTATGCAATATTTTAATACCTCGACCAAAGTTAATCAAGTTAAATGAGATATTGAAGTGCTAGTGAGCCAATGATGATGATGATGATAATGAAATGTGGGGGGGGGGTAGCCGGTCAGACAGCTTCTCACAATTAGTCCTAATTTATGTGTAACGTATATTGCGATATCTTATACAAGCGGTCTAATTTCATTAATTTCACTACGCAACCCGCATTGCCCAATAACTGACCTCCGCCCGACTTTTACGATCCTAGAAAGGAATATAAAAATCCTGCTTTAAATTCAACGGATGAGCCAAATGCATCGTGGACCGAAGCCAAATATTACCTCGAGATGAGTTTATATCCGTATCGCGCAAAGTGGGATTATTTTATGTGGATATGGGTACGTGATTCAGGATGTTTTACATCCCTGAATTCATTACGCTTATGAAAATAAAACATTTTAGAGCTGTTTGAGAAATTACTCTAAACGAGTACTCTGTTTTTTTTTTATTTGGTAAGTTTTTCATTAGTAGCTCGTTTCTTTTATGCACCATAAACGCAATAAGATACCAGAATATGCAATTTGTAAAAATATGCAATTTGTCGGAGGAATGGTGTGCTGTAATGATCAGCAACCCTATTACAAATGCTCTCGCCGCTAGATAGCTTTTAGCGAGTGAAATTCAATAGTCGTTGAAATTCAAGGGATTATAAACACTCTCTCCACTGTACTGAAATATAACGGCCGTTCCATCGGTTTGCTGTTGCTACTTAAATCATAGACTGTAGAAATCCGACTGAATGAAAATAGGTGCGTTCAATTGATTTCGCATATTCTTTCTGTCAAAAAAAGACTAACAAATTCGCTGAGTTACGAAAGAAGAATACTTTCATATCATTAATTTTATAATTAATATTGATTAGCTAGCTAGCTAGGGTATTAATTATTACTGATTTGGAATAGTATTATAATATTTTTAAAATACTTTTTAATTTGTGCGTACGGCTAAAGCATACCACCGACGGCAATCCACATAATGAACCCCACACCGTCGTCACTGGATGTCAAAAACTATACAGTTTTTCTAATAGATGGTAGTGATTGCAAGAAAAAATGATCGCTTTTAAAAAAACATTCCTTTCACAAAGCTTTATTATGTAACACAATTAAATGATTACAAACAAACACACAGTTTTAAAGGATGCGATAAGATTGGCAATAATTAATCACATTACAATAAAAATATTATTATAGCGTTTTCTCGATTTCCCTCTGTAGAAACGTTCAATGTAGAATTTTCGATTTTCACTTAAGAATCATCAAGAATCACTGAGATAGCTTCAATAAAATAATCAGCACGAGATATATCAAATAAATTAGCACGAAGGTGAATATGTTATCGCTGCAAATTGCACTTTAGCGATCGAGTAGTGACTCAAATTGGCATTCATAATGCGAAGTAACGAATCGCGGCGATTCTCGCCGAGATAGTCAGAAAAACGTAAGTTTTATAATAAGAAAAGAAGCGATTGCGAAAGCAAATGCTTCGCGAGAGCATTCCTATTATGCCTGCAGTTTTATTTATCAGCTAAAGGGCCCTGTTGGAGTTGACCACGAAGACCCATTTGTTCAGGGTCGGTCACAGTCACGGGTCAACACCCATCCGGCGGCCTCCACGTGTAAGGTGCGAGCCCGGGTAGGACACTGGCCTTAGGGCCAGTTTCCTCCAGGAGTCAATCTTCTGGCGCTCCTAGACGGTTTGTGCACTATGCGTCATCAGCCAATCGTGCATTCTGACTAACAGTCAGAGGAGTCTGGAAACAGTAATGTCTCCAATAGAGCGGGGGTAGTTGTTCACCTTACGGCGACTGCACTTGAAACTACCAATCGGCTACCCGATCCCGGGTGAACAGCCGGGGAAAGGATGTCGTGGACCGCGATAGATTCGGTAGACACCGTTTCACCGTTACGTAAGGGAGAGAACCGCGGAAGCGACCTCGAACCCGTAACCAGTTGGGAGACTGGAATAATCTGGTTGCAACTGGTAGTAAGGGCGCGAGTGTCGGCCCGCAGGGTGACTTACCTGGCTATCTCGCGGTAAGGCGTTACCTGGCTATCTTACGGGCTTGTAGCGGAACTTGTCGGTGGACTGTTTTTGTCCTAAGTCTTCTGCGTTCACCTCACGGGAGACAGAACGAACAATATCCTTAAAACTTCCTGAGGTGACGAATTCGTCCATTGTGGTCGACAGCTCTAGTTACAGTGATATTGCTTTATTTACAACTAAATAACTAATAATATAACATGAATACTTACTACCTAAATATAGTATCTATGTAATAATTAAAAAATACTTAAAACGTCAAAATGACGTCTCTTCGCAGTAGTGCTAAATTTTCACTTATTTTGCCTTGCCTCTAGAATACACCACAATATTATATGACAATAAACAAGACTTTATATGACAATATATGACAATAAACAAGACTTTTTTTCTATTTCGTATTTTGTTTTTCGACTTTTGTTATACGGTAAATTACTCCACAAAAACTAAATTGAAAATCATTTGTAAATATTCCTGGTTTATGCTTTAATTGCTGAGATATTGTATAGACTGTGGGTTCGATTGCGTTTCTTCGTGAAATGAATCTGAAAATAGTTCGTGTGAACGAGACAGGGTAATACGATAGAGCGGATTGTGAAATGAACGATTGTCACTTTTTCGCATTAAAACTACACACCAAAGTTAAAGCATCTGAATCTAACGAATATAAGGAATATTCGAACGCATATAAGTTTTTTTTAAAATTATTTATTTAAAGAAATGCACATTTTTTAAACTACAGTACATTACATATAACATTATCATTAGAGGCTCCGTTGTAAATAGTAGCGAAAAAGATAGTACCGCAACCCAGTCCTTCTTTAGATCAACGCCGCCTAACTAGGCCTAGGCCCGTAGTAAGGCAAGCATACCATAAAATAGTGGCTTGTGCATACTTCAAACTACATAAGTTAAAAGTAAAAAAATAGTATCTAATAATATTAGGAATTAACTTAAGGCAATAAACAAGGTATGTAGAAATTAATATTAATCTAAAAACTAATCATTGATATGTCAATGCGTCTGTCAGTCTGTCACTCTGCAAATAATATTTGTAAAATACTTATCGATTTTGTTCCTCATTTTCATTAATGATTTACCTAAATTTGTAAAATATAGTCACTGCTCACTATTTGCTGATGACGTGAAAATTTTCCATCAAATAACAGATGCTCGAGAAGCGGAAATATTACAGCAAGATATAGATGCACTTTCAAGATGGGGCTCTGTCAATGACATGGAATTCAACACTAATAAGTTCTCTGTTTTAACCATCACTAATAAGAAAACACCTTGCTTTTTCCCATACACAATAAACGGGTCAATTTCAAAAAGGTCAACCGAGGTGAGGGACCTGGGAATTACATTTGATACGCAGTTGAACTTCCGTGCACACATTACAAATATTTGCAATCGTGCTAGCGAAATGGTCGGTTTTGTTATTCGCATATGCAAACAGTTTAATAATATTCATGTAATGTTTCTACTATATAATTGTTTAGTCCGTAGCATACTTGAATATAACTCGGTCATCTAGTGTACAAGTGAAAACAAATACATTCAGATGGTAGAGCGTATTCAAAGAAAATTTTTAAGATATATTTATTACAGAAAATACAATATTTATCCATACTTATATCCGTCCGATTTTGTGTTAGGATTGGTAGGAATCAACAGTCTTGAAACGCGTGGATATATTTCACTAATTATATTTGCATATAAATTAATTCAAGGAACTATATATGCGCCAGAGATACTATGTAAGTTTGAATTGTACGTACCGGTAAATTACACAGCGAGGAGATCGCATCTATTGTTTAATGTGCCGTACCACCGTACAAATATTTTTGTAGACAGGCCAGGCGAAAAACGTCAATAATAAACAGGAATTGCAATAAATAGTGAAATAATGAATGTAAATAATTATGGATAGAAAAAAAAATATAATAAATATTTAAAAAATCAAATTGAAATAGTCATAGGGTTATCAAATTGAAATAGGTTCGAGAGGTGGTTTTTATCGACGATCGTTCGTTTCATATTCCGCTCTAACGTATTGCTCTATCTCGTTCGCTTGAACTAATTTCAGTTTTAGTTCACAAATAAACGCAATCGGGCCCTGTATATTATTTTTAAATAGGTAGGTTTCGAAATGTGGTTCACCTACCTCGATGATAATATTATTACATGAGCGCTTGTTTTAGCGATAGCAGTAATAGCAAACTAGCAGATAAAGCCCGTGACGGCTGGAGCAATTTATATCTAAGGAATTCCACCACCTCCGCTGAGGTGTGGAGCGGAGTGCGGAGGTGAACAGCGAGCATTCCAGCTCATCGGAAGGAGACTGCGTGTATCGGGGAATACCTGAGCGGAAGGGGGGGGGGCGCCACTTCGCGGTCGCCGCCTTCGCAAGTATTCGGGTGGGGCGGACTCATTTATATCGTGTAATTGCCATCAATTTATCTTACGAAAACCTCCACTTTGCACATTGCGAATGTATAAACACGCCCAGGCACTCCGTAAATATCCCGTCGAGGAAGTCGCTTTTTCTCTTCTCAGCCCCGGGGATAAATCCCTAAGAGATAAATCAAAAGACTCGACTCGTCGCTTAATTATTTACTTCTTCGCGCCGGAGCTTGACAAAATTGATACCGATACCGTTCCGCCTGATAATGGAAAAAGTTACCAACACAGCAGCCCTATTACCATTGATTATATGGGGTATTAGATTGCTAAATGCCATATTATATCTTGGCAATCCTTCTGCGCCGGCGACGAGCAGAGAGCTGATAGAATCGTCCAGCAAAACTAATAACATTTTATTTGGATATTCTTCTTCTCCGTCGTTTCCTCATTACTGAGGATCGTGGCCACTAGACAACAGTTTGCCTACGAGGCTCCTCCATTTCGACCTGTCTTCTGTATGGCGGGTCCCAGATTGCATTGACCCTTTTGTAACTTCTTTGATGAGGTCTTTCCATCTGGCCGGTGATCTGCCTCTGCTTCTTCTTCCCTCCACTTGACCCCCGGAAAGCATTTTCTCCAGATTCTCTGGGTTTCTCCTGGCAACATGACTGAAGAACTGCAGGACCCTTCTCATGCATACGGTGCAGATCCTCACGAGTTCTTCCAGGACAGATTTGTTGGTGCGGCGTGCTGTCCATGGGATTCCTAGCATTTTACGCCAACACCACATCTCCAGTGCATCGATTTTGGTGCATATACGAGCCTTCAGGGTCCATGTCTCCGATGCATAGAAAAAGACCGAGAAAACCAGAGCTCGAACCAACCTGACCTTAGTTCGCTTACTTATACCCCGATTCTTCCACAGCTTTTCTAGCTTGCTCATGGCCGATCTTGCCATCTGGCTTCTGCGTGAGACCTCCTTTTCGCAGTTTCCGTCGTTGCATATCATGGAGCCCAGATAAACAAAGTCTTTCACAGCTTGAAGGTCACTCAGCTCGTTGGTGCGTTGCATGGTTCCAGCCCGGTCCACAAACATGAGTTTGGACTTGCTGCGGATCATGTGCAGTCCATACTCCTTGTTTTTCTTCTCCACCCTGCATAATAGGGTCGCCAACTCATCTTCATCGGCACCTACGACGGTCGTGTCGTCGGCAAATCTTAAATGATTGATTCTGAGACCTCCAATGTGAATCCCATTCATCTAGGACTTTTCTCATTATATGTTCGCCGATCAAATTGAATAGTTTCGGCAATAAGATGCGCCCTTGTCTGTCGCCTCTCTCTGTTTTGAAAGAATTCGAAAACTCATTGTCCAACTTTACTCTCGAAGCGCCTTTCATGTACAGACTCTGTATGAGGAATATAAGGTGGTTTGGGGTCCCCATATCGCGCATAACCTCAAACATCTTCCCCCAGTCCACGCAATCAAAAGCTTTGGCATAGTCGATGAAACAGAGAGCCATTGGAATATTAAACTCCCTGCATTTCTCTATAAGTTGGCGAATGTTGAAGATTTGCTCACGCGTGCCTCGTCCTCTTACGAAACCGGCTTGCTCAATCGAGATTTGTGGGTCTATGAAGCACTCCAGCCTCTTGTTAAGAATGCTGAGGAGAATCTTGCTTGCATAAGCGAGATCGTATTTGGATATATATATAATGGCATTTATAATTAATCGGTGTTATAATAGGGTGATTAAATATTAAAACCATTTACGTAAGAAATGATAACAATACTATTATTCAATAATTAATGCCATTTATCGTTTAGGGTATTAAATTGCTCAATACCGTACTACGTCTTGGCAGCTAGAATTTTTACTATAATACGTAACGTGTAGAATGGCACTCATACTTCCAAATATTGATTAATCTTCTCTTATGTTCAGTAGCTCAATAATTGCTCAATAATTTAGTGATATCTTTTGTTATTATTTGTATAATATTTATTTATTTATTTATTTATTTCGGGAAACGTACACTGCCTACAATATACTCACCTATATAGAATAAAATAATAAAGAAGAACATTATGCCGATAATCGTTTCGCCTAGCCTCGCCTCGCCTCGCACCTTGACTACCAGTTTGGAAGGATATCTCCGTCTGGAATTAACCTTCAGGATACCTCCGTACTCGCTATTGGTTACGGGTCCGAAATCACTTACGCGACCTCTACCTGTTGTAATTACAGCGGTAATTCAGTTAGAATTTATCGCGGACCTGGGCGTTCTTTGCCCGTAGTGCCACACGGGATCGAGTGGCCCAAGGTCATTTCAAGAGTGGCATGACAACAGGTCTACATCCACCCCCGCTGCTTGGGAGACAGTGTATTTTCATAGTCTCCAGACCCCTTCAGCAATTCGTCATAATGCACAACCGATTGGTTTCGCCGACCGGTGCGCAAACCGTCCTGTGGCGCCGGGATGCAATCCCGCCGGGAGAAACTGATCCAACAGCTTTGAGGCCTGAGACCGAGAGTCTTACCCAGGGTATCCTTCCATACGAGGAGGCTTCTGAATAGGAGCTAAATCGTGAGCTTGGCCGATCTGAGAACAAATTGGATCATATGGCCCAAGGGCGCCACGGACACAGTACTGTTTCCAGACTCCCCCGACCGTTAGTTAGAATGCACAATCGATTGGCTGACGCCGCACGGTGCGCAAACCGTCCAGGAGCGCCAGAAGATTGACTACTGGGGGAAACTAGCCCTCAGGCCCGAGTCATGCCCGGGCTTACGCTTCATGCGTGGAGGCCGCCAGATGGGTATTGACCCGTGAGTGTGATCGACCCTGTACAAATGGGTCTTCGTGGCCAACTCCAACAGGGCCTATTCGCTCCCAAACTATTAGTATATAATACATTCTGCCAATTTTATTATGTTCTTTTCATTTCCTAGTTTTTATAGAGTTCATACATATATTTACAACAATTTAAGTGTCCGCCTTAGAATAGGTAATCACCTAGTTAGTTGACATTAAAAAATGATCACTGCAAAAGCTTTTGGCTTATCATGTTATCAGTGTTTTGCTATTGGAATGTTGTCAATGAAAATTTTATTTTACATATACATTTTACTCTAAATGATTGTGAATAACAAAATTAAATTAAGTAAATAATAATAAATAAATTTCCTTTTACTCCATGTCCATCTCACGCTAAATACAATTACTTACAATTATTCCTCGAATTTATTCATTGGCTTACAGAAATAAACTTGAAAGTAATGTTTTGTAAAGTGTGAAACGTCGTTTAAAGCCATTTATGTATTCTCGGAATAAATTCTTCCCACAATTTGCCGTCAGGCAGGAAGGATGCTCGATTCTTCGAAACTATCTCAGAGCGTTAATAAAATATCATAACTTTCAAACGTATGTCACTTTAAAGCTATTTCCACGAATGATATGCGCAGCAAATGAATCTAAACCTAAATGTACGAGTGGCGCTCAAAAAGAAAGGATAATGAGTTACAAGATCTTTGCAATCATATAAAATAAATACTTTCAGGCAGAGCTAATACATCTGTTATTATGTATTAAAATACAAAAACTGACTTTCTTTTGTTTCTTTTAATAAGTGCTCTTTGTTCATATATTATCAAATAGGAACAAAGGGCAGTTTTATCGAGAATGGATAAAAATAGAATTTTGCACGGTAATTAAATACGATTGCTTGAAAAAAAATACGAGTATTTCAAGACTTACGAGATATGTATTTATTTATTTAAGAATTAATTACTACAAAACATTGATTTGGCTTACAAAAATAACAGGAACAGAATGGCAACACCTTAACCTTTTGCTTATTTGATTCTGTCACCCAACTGGGACTAGCCCGTTCTAGGGTGGACAGGACTCTAATATTACAATAAAGTATGTAAACATTAGGTGTTGATGTTCCCCCATATTCTACGATTTCACTCGGGTGCGCTGAGTTTAGGCTTGGAAGAACTTCAACTAACAATGACGCTAGCTCGCAGCGCCATACGAAATAGTTACATCGCCCTACGAAGCAGTCACTGAAGAGATGGTTAAAAAAGTGGAAAAAAAACTGTTTCAATGGATCTTCCTGTCACGAAGATTTTAATTTCTGAAGAAATCAATATTTTGATAGGTAGTGGGCATAGTATTTTACTAAATTGATTAGGGATGAAAAAGATGTCCGCACGCCGGGTATCTAGAATCCTTACATACGCGCAGAAAAAACTATACTGAAGATTTAGCAGCACTTTTTGCATTTGTTACGTCAGGTTCCTGCCCGTTTTCTTGTTTGAATCATAACAATGGACGAAACAGGTCTTCACCATTACGCTCAACAGTACATGACCTGGAAACAACCATCATATCCAACTCCTAAAATATTAAAGTCAATTTCCTCCGTCAGGAAGTTCATGGGCTCACTTTTTTTGGGTATTCGAGAGCTCATGATAATTGGAATACCTTGATCATAGAGTTACTATATATGGGGTATTAATATGTTGGACGAATTAAAATATAGCGAAAGGAAATACGTGAAAAACAAAGCTAAAATTATTTTGTTTCACCATGATTACGGCCCAGAACACACGACTTACTTGTAGAGTTGCGATGGCTGCCATTGAACAAGCGGGCTTTGAAGTATTAAAACATTCTTTATACTCACCCTGTACCGTATCCTTAATGATTTCTATCTAATTCTGATATTAAAGAAACATCTGAGAGGTTGAAAATTTGAAAATGTTGACGCGGTAGTATTTTGCGGTAGTTACAGTGTAGGAATTTTTAGATGATCGGGATTAAGCGATTTTTAGCAGGGGTATTTTATGATTAGAACAAAGATTATATCAAGTGTGTCACCTTTTGGTGACCTAGTCGAAAAATAAAATAATATTTGATTAAATTTAACATATTCATGATAACTTTATTTAAAGCCATAGTATTTCAGAATTGACGTTAGAAAAGAGGTTGAAAGCATTGACGTATGCCTATAGACCTTGCATATACCTTTCATCGGTCATCGGTTGCTATGCAGTGGAGAATAGGCTCTTCCCCCGAAAGACCTCTAGACACTCGGCAGTTCACAGCCGGGCAATGAACATATCCGCTTTGTTGTTTTTCCTCGCCATTCTAGGACTTAAACCGTACAGTTTACCGAGCGCACCGGTGCGTTAGACATTCACCAGACTTATGGCGATCCTGTGTCATAAAATTCTGCCACCATTGTCGGGGCATTCTTCCGGTTAAGATGCTTTCATGCGTATCGAGAAAACGCAAGAAAACGTTCAGCAAGCAACTGAATGCAGTTGAAACTACTTTTCATAATCATAATAATATGATATATATATATATATATATATATATCGTTTATACCTCATACGGTAATGTACGGTATACCCCTTACCTTAATGTCTATTGTCTAGCGACGATTATCTTACATAGGCGGCCGGATTTTACAACATCACGTGACAGTACTCAGGAGGACACCCATCCACGCCCGCCGTTGCTTACCTTCGATGATCTGACGCGAGCCAGTGTATCAACGCGGCTATGGACATTACGTTATCTATGTGCGACTTCTGTGCCGTGTACCCTATAGGGTACGGAAAACTACTAATAACGCCGGCGCCGATTGAGGAATGGCTAACCGGCCATATTTGCGGGATTTGGTCCTAATAAGCGTTTTCTGCTAAGTAACACATACTATAATCCCTTGCCCGTGAACCATCCTATCTGAACACACTAAATTCAATGAATAATATGAAAAATACGTGAGTCACCCTATTTGGAAGTATTTGTCGCCCGCTGCTCGTAGTCAGCATTAAAAAGGGCGGTGTTATATTTATTTATTTATTTAATAATTGTCGTCGATGCAGTTAAAAATTTTTGGCGCCAAAAAAAAAAAAATACCTTTGCGCAAAGGTAATTTTTACTGGGGAATCAGGTAGTTAGTAGATACAGCCGCACTTGTTGAAAGAGCTTGCTGACCTTTTTCTTTTTTCCAAAATCTATAGGTGTTTTTGGAAAAAAAAATCTGTATTCGTTTCACAAAAACATTGGTTTATTTGTAAAACCTGGAATTCTTCAAACAAAAGTACAGATGATTAACATGGATGATTTTTGCCAATGACCCTTAAAAAAGAGTGTGGGTCCGGGATTGGCATAGAAAGGATGCTGCTACTAATCCCAGAACTCCAGCTTACACTTTTTAAGGGTTTTATCACGAATCAGGCCGGTCACGAGGGCGAAGGAATTTAAATACGATGAACAGGCTTGAGTCGTTTATTGGTCTCATTGGGTGGATTGCCAAAAAGAAAAAAGAAGAAGAAGAAGAAGTTTATTGGTCGGCTCTCCGAATCGAACTGCTGGCAGTACGTACAATTTGCCCGTGCGTCCGATGCGCTGGGTTACATAGGTAAAGCTGTACGTAGACAGTACAGTCGATAAAATGAATGTACTTTACATACAAATGGTTAATGTCGCCATATCAGTTTCTGTATGTGATTTAATATCGAAAATCAAAACTGTTAGGTATATTTTATTCTTTAACGAAAGTTAATTATGCTATTGTAAATGGGCTAGAACTGTATAAATAATATAACTTAAAATTGATTATCACGGATTATCAAAGTTGACATAGACATGGGCCTGTTTCGTCGGGAAATTTGGTTTTTATACATTTACTCGTACCAAGCGTTCGTACTTAGTTTACTTTTAATTAACCCCTCCTATCGCGGGGTAAAAATTTAGTCGTCACTTCTGCCCGGGACACTTTTGCGCGTGAAGTCGATGGCCTTGAGAAAAACGACCATAACTTTTAAACTACTATACGGATCGTAAAAAGAATAACTGTAAAATGATCGCATTGAAATTTGAAATTTATAATATTATAACCTTATCTCGTCAAACAATTAAGATAATAATGAATAAATATTTAAAAAGTTGGCATTTTACGCAGCGCGGAGCGCCCTAACCAATATTGGTTAAAACAATAATAGGTGTATAAAACGAGTACTCAATAAAGACTTATCATTGTATGTATCATCAGTTTGACACAGGATATTTCTAAATTGTACTCATACTCATGGGTGCTCCGAAATAGCACACCGCGTAAATCTTTATATGTTTTCAAAGTCCAATTGTTAATATTATTATTAATAATAATGTGGTGCCTTGGACAGTTTACACTAGGCCCGAAATGTGGGACAGTTTAGACTGGGCCGACAAATAATGTGACAAACCAAAAAAAAAAGGATACAAAGATGTCATGTCCGAACTGTGGAAATAATAAAATGTGCTCTTTCTCTCTACAAGGCATAATTAATTATGGAGATTAGCTTACACAAGGCGTATAAGGCGATACAATAAAATGCTTTATTTAATGAAACACATCCGCGAATTATAGCGATGTTGGGCTGATGTCGGCTATATTTGAAACGATCCGTTGGCCACCCGATCCCGTAAGATCCGCAAAAAAATCAAACTTAATTACCGCAGGGTAGAGGCCGCGCATGCGATTTTGGATCTTTGACCAGACTGAAGAAAGTAGAAATCCGACTAAATCTTATAGTAAGGACGTGAGATCGGCCCGCTTAGTTCACTTCCCAGTACCTCGCTAGAAGGCATTGGTCTCTTATAGGTTTGCCGGTGGAGTTAGGTAGGCTGTGGACTGTATTTTGTCCTTTTAACTCTTACGCGTTCACTCTGTGGGAGATAGAACGACCCAATGACATTAAAACTCCCTGGTTTGACGTGTTTGTCCGTTGTGTTAGATATGACCAGTTGTTCTTTATAGAATTAAAAATCGAACTTCTATAACGCTATCTCCTAGAGGCGTTGTCTCGTTTCCTCATGGCAAGCGTGGCATTGGTTTTTGCCGGTAAATCGTATTGAATTACTGTTGTATTTATTTAGAAGTGAGTGCTCAAACGCGTCTTCCTGGGAGAAATATTCTAATAACAAAGTACATAAGTTGAACTAACTAAAAGTACATTCAAACCACACCGCCATTGCGCCACAATAAACGCATCTCCGTCAGACCCAATAACTTTAACATTTAACTTAACATTTAGCGTTTCCCGCCCCGAGTGAAGCCGCAAAACTGCCGTAGGAAAACCGCGGAATAATCGCGCCAATAGTGAGCTGGAGGTCTCCAGAGATCATAAGTTGGCCACTTTAAAGTTAGCAAGTGTTTCCAGGCCGCTCGCTTCAAGCAAATGTCCAAGTTGTACTTGACGCGCGGTGCACTCGGTTTGCCTTGCCTTCCGCTGTCGAGGCGACGTTTCCGCATTCACTCCATTCACTCCCGACTCCCGCGGGGACTGTCCACAGCAACTAGACATTTATAATATACAGAATGATCAAAACATCAATGGATCAGAAGAATGCAATTGGCTAATTCTCGACGGATATCGTCGAAAGAGGATTGGCGAGATTGGGCCTACAGCGCTAATACGAACACTTTAGTAAATGATTCTTTATCGCAATGGCTTCTTTGGTATTTATTTTATTTCTATGTTTATTTATTTCTTTCAGACACTTTATCCTATTTTTTTATACTAACAAATATTATGCAGATCGAAGTTTTCATAATTATACTAAATATATTGTTACAGCGCAAGAAGTAAATATGAAGAAAATAGAGAAAGGAATAGAGGAGCCACATTATGAAATGAATAAATATACAGTGAAACCTGTCATAACGAGCAACTCTGATACGAGTAATTCGCATAACGAGCAAAAAAAAATGTGAAGAATTGCTCACCTTAACGAGCGACATTTCGAATATCGAGTAACAGGTGACCGAAGGGACAAATTTATTATCAGAGAGTTTTGGGAATATCACTTTCACATCGTTGCTTGACAAGATAATTGACAAGTTTAGTACTATATCTTGGTAAATATCAGATTAATGTATACTGTTTATATTTGTATGTTTCAGTATTTTCAAGTTATAAAAAAAAATACGTAACTGTAGTGTGCGAGTCGTAGCCGTGTCGGACCTTCAACATAGGGCTCGATTGAGTTTCTTCGTGAACTAAAATCGGAATAAGTTCATGCCAGGGACACAGGGCATATTAGAGTGGAATGTAAAATGAACAGTTGTCACCTATCCAGCATAAAACTAACAATCAGACATAAGGGGGCATAATTTAAGACGTTTAAAAATGTTTTCAAACTAATTCAGATGGTTTTTATGTTCAGCGGGTAGTTTTTGCGCGGAACATACATATAAACACTTCATAGTAGGGTTGGCTATAAGAGATTGTCGTATGATTATAAACCCGTCCATTGTGAAATTTCAAAATAAAGAGTAAAAACAAATAAACAAACAAACAAAATACGATCGTTCATTTTAGATCCCGCCCTAACGCACTGCTTTATCTCGTTCGCCTAAAATATTTACCAATATTAAGTAACGAAGAAACGCAATCGAGCCCATTGTCCTTGCCGGGAGATCGAGCTTGAGGCTGCTGCCAGGTATCGGGGCTATTGGTCGATCAGCGATTCCATTGGAGATATCACATCGATCTAGCATATGAAATTCGCCTTTGCGTTAAGCAATTTTCCTAACTGCGAAACCACCTAGATATTTTCGTATGACAATAAACCCACCCATCGTGAAATTTCACAATAAAGAGTATAAACAAACAAGATATTATTCAGTCATTTACACGTAACAAGACAAATCCCGAAAAACACTGTAATGATGCAAAGTGAAGCAAAGTGTATGGAGAGCAACGGACACAAGTATTGTTTTGCCACTTCTTAAATAAACTGCTATCGTGGATGTGAAGCGCGTGAAGGGGTTTCGACCTTAAAGCGCGACCAGGGCATTAAAATCACTCCTCAAGGAATGTCTCTGGAGGTGCACTAATCATTGTAATGGGGATCTCCATTAATGTAATTTCAGTTTTTCCTTTAATATTTTTTCATAATAGTCTTTTTGAGGATTGTGGAGTTTATTAAGGAAGTACCTGAAGGGGGTCTATATACTCTATCTGGACAAGTTTGTATATTATGTACATATATATGTAAAATTATTTAAAAAAAACTTAGTTACTAGTAAGTATCATACTGTGACGTACCTTTATATTAGCTATTCAAATTCAAATTCAAAATTCAAATATATTTATCAAATCTATAAAGCTACACATATTTTAGTCTCAAGGCCATTCTAACTAGACCTCGCCTTTACTAAGGTAGGCTTAATGTAAAAGTAGATGTAGAGTCGTTTACGTAACTTGCGTTTGTTTTTCTTTATATACACAGCATGTAATAAATAAATATAATATATTAAATTTAAGTAGATACATAGATATGTAAACATATAATAGTACATAATAACATGAAATTTACGTATACACATAGATAGATACATACATACATAAATACATATACTTAATAAATAAATATTAAATAATACAACATAGATTTTGAAAATCCTGCTATATTGTATTATATATATTATATATTATTATATATTATATTATACAGAGGTAAAGTTTGTGACGTTGTAGAAAGTAATCTCTGGATCTACTGAACCGATTTTGAAAATTCTTTTACCAATAGAAAGCCACGTTATTTGTGAGTGGCTATATATTAATCCGAAAAATGAAAAGACTTTTTCGTGGTAGTCGGATTTCCAAAGTAAGTCGAAAATAACGGTCGAACGAAAACGTTTCTAACTAACGCTGCCTTAACGATGAGAGATATATATTAAGTATGATTAAGTTCTAGAGAAAAGTTGTAGAGCTTGATAATGCCTACAAAAAAGTCAGCGACAGCATTTGTCTAACTTTTATATTTAAGTCACAAAAAGTAGTTTTTCAAATTAAACAAATAATTTAAATCGTTAGGTCATGTTTATTGGTCATATTATCAACAATTATGAATTATTATCAAATAAGTAAATTTATCGTCTCAAGTGTTTAAAACAAAAGACTTTTCCATTTTACTGCATATAATTTCACTTAAACTGCATAAATGGTTAAAGATATAAGACACTCACAAATAAGACACTCACAAGAAGACACTCACAAATAACGGTAATACAGTCAAATTGGCATGCAAATACATACATACATATGCAGTAAAAATATAACCCTTCTTTTGGCAGTCAGGAAATAAATCATAGCATTCAGTAGGTACTAACCAAACCACGCTCATAATTTCATCACAAGTAAAAAGTTTTACCGCCCAACGAAGTGGGCACGGGTCAGCTAGTTTTATTATATATGTGATTAGTGTCTCCGTTTCATCTCGACCCATAGTCAGCACTTGATTAGGTTTTTATTTACTCCGTGACTAGTCCTAGATTTCAGCCCTGCAGGAAAACCACTATTCATTTTATTAAACAGTCCAGGAGCAATGTAATAAAAGTGTTTTTGTGTGAAACTTGTTCTCTTTTTGGGATTAAGTGCTGTCTGTTTGTTGTTACTCGCGTAAGTTTGTGGTGTGTTGAATATAGATGATACTCCTCATGATCTTAATAGTATAGTAGGATTACCTTAGCGTATACGAAACAAACGTCTAGGACTTTAAATCCCTTGTACAAGCTCTCAGAAGTGCTACATGGTTATTTCTTCAGGTGCAGGCTTATATGAGATTCTGCAAATCTTTTTGAAGGTTCAAAAATCGAGACGTTTACACAAACATTCTATGACGGAATTCCGTTCTCTCATACTCTGCATTTCCGTGAACCACACTTCAAAAAAAAATTATCAAAAATAATATCGTAGTAGGAAGCATCACTCAACCATATTACTGAGCATAATTATGCTAACTAAATTTTCTTCAATTCGCTTAAAGCTACCAAACTAAAATTAGTTTTTGAAATATTCACTTAACCGCATTATACAATTATTATTCACACTGTCTGTCACTTTATGCTTGGAAGTTGCAAATACTTTAATTAGACATCTGAGTGAAGTTTCCACGATGGAAACATAATTAGAGCTAATTATTCAATTTCACCTGTTTTTGGAATCATTCTAGTGGTCTGTTTGTGGCATGGCTCAAAACAGAAATTATATTAGATAATTTAAAATTAGGCATTTTACTCATTCAGTATATTATAATTAGAGCGCTCTGTGGTCCGGCCTCTGGTAGTAATAATTAATTAATGAATGGATATAATCTTTATGGCAGTATATAATAAAGGAATACTTATAACATACATGTAATACGTTATAATGCAGTAAATATAACACAATTATCAGGATTATCAATATACATATAACGATAATATTTAAACCAAATCTTGCAGATAGGTGTGAAAGTTTTAAGGTGCTGTAGCACTGAAGATAGCAACAAGAACACTAATTTAAAAAATGAAAACACGACCGCTGGTACAAAAAGAGAAATTTCGTATTTTTAATTATTACAAAAAAAATATTCGCTCAGAAAAGCATGTCTTTAATGTATAAAGTTTTTCATTGAAACGATATTCTTTAAAACAAAATTCATTTAAGGATGCTCCGTTGCGGCTCCATTGACGCGTGTTACCTCCGTAAATATCTAGTGCTTAAAGACGATTGCGCATTCTGTTATAATCATGATGTCTATTATCTACTCAATCAGACCTTTCATTTAATATATTGAACACGATATATTTATCTTAATTTATCGACATTTGGACCTTAAGACATTTATTTATTTTACATTTCGACAGTTTAGGCATCCTATGATAACTCGAATAACGTAACGATGTTATCGATACCACACACTTCTAAATCGGTTCAAGCGTTTAGAAGTTATGGTGGAATAAAGAAACGGAAAACTACATACATGTTACCTAACCACATTGCACTCCCTTTTTGTTGGGGAAGTCGTGTAATAAATGAACTATTCTTGAGAAAAATCTGGGTTTCATCATTAATACAAATCGGTTTTTACCGAGAACAATAACGTAATTTTATAATTTTTTAAAACGTCAGAATGGAATGAATTCATAAGAACCAAATAAGGTCACTAAAACATTAATAATTATTTGTGGAGTGTAGTTATGAAACATTTTGTCTATATTTTTTTTGCTAAATTAATATTCTAAAAACTTATATTCCGTACTGGCCTTACAGGGTTTATTCCTGGCGGCCGCGAAGAAGAAGAACGAAAAAACTATCAAATGATGACTGTCATAACACAACCAACACGGACAGCAAGGAACGACCCCTTGCTCTATGACTTTTGAAATGACATGGCGATTCTAACACACACACTTCTAAATTGGCTCAAGCACTTAGATGTTATGGGGGAATAAATAAACGGAATACATACTTATATGAACCCTAAACACATTACTCTTTTTTAGTGTGCAGTAATGTAAAAACGATAAAATTTTATATATATTGGTACAAAAGGAACAGTGGATATGTAAAGGATGGTAAAGATCTAGGCTTTATTGCGAGAGATACTCGAATAGGTAGCTACTTTTTTCCATAATTGTTTCCATGCGTTGCCCCTGTTCCGTTTCTCGCAAGCCTAATCTTTGTTGGCTCTAAAATATAAGAAATTATGAATCATTTCTATTATTTTGGTATTCCGATTCTTAAAATTTAAGAACAGGTCTTAATTCCTATCGTTTCCGGCTTTGTCTATGCTCGCGCTAATGGGCGATAGATTTAACAGTTCCAGGAACCCATTTCTTTAGGAATTTCCAATCGTTATTTTTGTGTAAATTGCAGCAAATTGCATCTAAAAATCAAAATAAATGGCTCGTGGACACTAATTAAATATTGTTTTTTTTGAAATGCCACCTATACTATCGTCGTTTCCATGTCAGGGCAGTCTAAAAACCCGACAAATTCGATCTAGGTACAGAGGAGAAACGGAAAATGGATCAATATTTTGTGAACAGAAACTAACAATTTAGTTATTATTTATTCAATCGCCTTATTGTTATCAATGAATGTCTTACAATAAAGAGAAAATTCTCAAAATAAATAGATTATAACCTTCAACTTACACGCTTGTCAGTTTAAACTGTTAAACCCCGAATAATATATATTTTACCCCCATTCGCCATGTAAGTGCAGAAACGGAATACAAAACGTGCCTAAACTGTACTCCACGTCAATTTAAAAACCATTTAAGCTCTGTATAAAGAACTTCCCCTTGAGAGATAATACCAAAACGTCAGGTAATTATTAGGCTCCATTTTAGCGCGTTTGAGACCAGATATTAGGCACCATAAAGAAACGAAATACGGGTCATTTTAAATTAACAACAACAACAAATAACTATCGTTTCAAAACTATTCATACTAAAACAACATTTATAATGTATTCTTTCAGCTATTTCAGCAACTACACTGTAAAAAAATATGGGATTATATAGATAGCTTTTTTAGTATAATAGTTATCCTAATTATTGTTATGTTAACAATTGTTTGTAGCATTAAAGAAATACTACTTATTTTATCAGTACTTGTGCATCTGATGGTGGTCAAACGTAATTCAGGAAATTCGTAATACGATCCTGGCGGCATTGAAAGTGTTGCGGCCGCAAATGATGCAATCGGTTAAATATCTATTGATTTGTGTTTATAACGATTTTATCATAATGAAATTAAACTTTCTTTAATAATGCCTAGGTAATTAAATTTAAATTATTTCAATAAGATTGTATCTTACATAGAAACGCAATCGGGCCCAATGAATGTGTTTTTATAACGGACGATTGATTACAAGAACGCAATAATTAAAGCAATGTTAATAACAATTAATTATTAGTGTCATCTATCGCAGTTCTATATTAGCTGATTATATCACAGTAATAATGTGGAGAGAATGCCATATATTAGTCTATCTGAATATTAAAGTGCTTAATTATTATTACCAAAAATAAAAATTGTTATGTTTATGAAAGTTATAAAAATAATAGGAGCTTCTTGAGGTGTCGACTACAACGGGCGAGCCCGTCACCACAGGAAGTTTTAACGATTAGTCGTTCTATCGACCTGCAGTGAGCGTAGAAGACTTTGGACAAAACAATCCGACGTCAAGCTACGCCACAACCCGTAAGAGACCAACGCCTTACCGCGAGATAGCCAGGAATGCTACCTGGCGGGCGACACTCGCGCCCTTACTACCAATTGTGTCCAGATTTCTCCGGACTCTCGATTGGTTCCGAGTTCGAGGTCGCTTGCGCGGTCCTCTCCCTTACGAAGCGGTGAAACGGTGAATACCGAATCTATCGCGGACCATGGCGTCCTTTGCCCGCCTCTGAACCGGGATCGGATGGCCAATGGTCATTTCAAGATCAGTCGCCGTAAGGTACGCAACCAACCCCGCTCTATAGGAAACAATACAGCTTCCAGACTCCCCAGACTGTTAGTCGGAGTGCACAATCGATTGGCTTGCGCCGCACGGTGCGCAGACCGTCCAGGAGCGCCAGAGGATTGATTCCCGGGGGAAACTGACCAGGGCCAGAGTCCTACCCAGGTTCGCACCCCGTGCGTGGAGGCCGTCGGATGGGTGTTGACCCGTTAGTATGACCGACCCTGAACACATGGGTCTTCGTGGCCAACCCATCATGGGCATGGGGTCTAATATCATATATAATCAATGATAAAAACTGCCCTGACTTACGATAGAAATCATCAAACGGGCAATTTCTCCGCTACACCCTATCATTTCGGACGAGTGAGAAGTTTCGTGTAAAACTCATAATTAATGCATTTCCGGCCTTCGTAGTCCATCCTCAATATCCACCGACAAAACTAGCTGAAACTGTACGTCTCCCTCACTTTTCTATCCTCATCTCATAAGCTAAACTTGTTTGTGTTTATTGTTTGTGTTTGTGTTGTTTGTGTTTGTGTCAAACACTTGTTTGTTTTTGTGTCTATTAGCGTATATTCTCAGTTATTTAGTTAAGCTAAATACAACATACACGAGTGGATGCTTAACAAGCACACCATGATCTCGACAAAATATAAAATGTTTTTCATATACATACTTATTATAAAATAGATTATGATATCTAAGATACCTCTATTATTTTTATGTTAAAAAAAGGTATACCACGTAGGAATAATTTGATATTGTTTAATTATTCATTATAATTATTGTCGTTTTACTTATATGGTTATTGAGTGAGTATCTTTTATTTGGTCTGACTTTTGTTATTATTTGTACTGATTATTTGTTTTATTCATATTTTGATTATTTGTGTTTTAAACCTTTATTATTATGACATATCTAACTGCATTTGCAAATTTGGATGAATAGAAGACTATTGATATTCTAAAACCACATAAATATCAACTTCATAGCAGGTTAATTAAATTCGGGAAGTGAGACCGACTCTGAAAACTTTTATCATTCCCTGCAATTACATGGTTTCTTGGCAATAAGCTATAAAATACCCAAAAAGTTTCATCCGCTGAAACAAAAGAACGCTGCGCCAGTTTCATGCGAGTCGGGCGCTGGCCAGGAAAAAGGCTAACATGTATTATCAGAGATCCGCTTTCATAAAGGAAATGGCCGGTCCTTTGCCAAAAATACACTTTGGAAATAAAACGAAGCGGAATTACACGCTGCGACGAAAACGTAAGACAACTGCAGCGCGTACTGCATTAGGACGTAATGTATATATTAAGTTACTAAAGTATTATACTCGTATTGGTGTAATTAGGTTAAAATCGACCATAAAGTCATCGATTATTCAAGGAGGTTATGAAAAAAGCAACTTTAAGTTTGCTGCCAAGGGACGGTCACAAAGTTACGAATTCACAAGTATTAGTGTATGTAGCTACAAGTAACTAGTATAGATGTATATTTGTTTGTTTGTTTCTACTCTTTATTGTGACATTTCACGATGGGCGGGTTTATTATCATCGAGAGCCTCTTACAACTAACCCTATTATGAAGTGATTATATACATGCACCGAGAAAATATAACAATATTATACATGGAAATACGCATGTTTCAACAAGGATTACGTATTTAACTCGGACTGTGGTCCATACGTATAAATTAATATGACGCGGAACGATGTTTTCGTGATGGTAGTGTCTTAATGTTAAAGCATAATGTTATTTCATTAGGTCGCGACCTTGGAATCTAGCCTCTAACATGACAGCATGTACTAGTATACGTACGGTTATAGTCGGACACATGAATCATGTTGAAACTACAGTAAACTCTTATTAACGTATTAACCGTAAGAAAGTGTTGATACATAAATAAATATAATCGAGTAATGGATTTTCAATTACTTAAAATTAACAAAATTACGATTGAAACATCGTTATTTTGTATAAAACCGTAATAACAAAATGGTAATGTAAAAATCAATCCAATAGTTTTCTTAGTGTGTGTGCGTGTAATACGCATGAAAATGTGTGTCTTGTTATATGCATTCGATGGACAGAATTGAAATGCCATTCCGTTAAATTTATCTCAACTCAAAATATCCGATATCTCAACTTTGCCGAGAATCGATTTCGGAAACTTACAATGTAAAATAAGGCGGCCTAACCACTATGCCACCGTGTTTCCCTAATAGTTTTAACACTTGTGTAAAGTCACTACTATCACCAAATATTTACAAGAGGAATTAGTGTCGACAAGGTTAAAATTTGAAAATTTATCAAAAATTAACTGAGGGCAGGAAAATATTGCAAGTGATTAGAGCGAGAAATGGAGGAATAATGGAAATTAGACAGTAATGGAAATTAGACAGAAATATTTCTCTTTTGTTTTTTTCTCATAACTTTCTTTGTCCATTTAGTTTACTTTTAAATCTATTTTATTTATCTTAATTTATTTAACGGAATTTTATGTTCCACTTTAAAGCTGATTTTTTAATGGAATAGTTTTTTTGAGGACCACATTTTAAGCCAACTTTGTTTTATGAGCATTTCACTACAACGTAAAATACTTCATATTAGTAGTGCTCTGTCCACTCTAAAACGGATTAGTCCCAGTTGGGTGACAGAATCGAAAAAGCATGAGATGAAGGATTTGCCATTCTTTTCCTGTTATTTTAGTAGCTAAAGTCAATGTTTTAGAGAAATTAATTCTTAAATAAATAAATGAGCTGTTATGGCGACATTTTTAATTTTATCATCTTTCATGGTTTTTAATTAAAATGTTCTGGGAAATTGGACAAATGACAGTTTAACGAATTCAATAAATATCTTATGTCTGGAAGCTATTCCATTTAGGTTGATTTTATTCTAAATCTCTCATACTGAATTCGTACAAGTTGGTAGTTCAACATTTCGGATGACCAGTGAATGCTTTTATTAATTAATCATCCGTGGAAAAGTCCCTCTTTGTAATTTTAAATTTTGAACCAACAATAAAATTAATGCGAAATCATTAAAATTCACCCACTTCTGGGGCTGGGCGAATATTTTAGGTTATTTCACTTGTGTATACTTGTAACTTGTGACATTTGAAAAATCACAAGAGTGATGCTGTCAAAATGTCGCCGGTGAATTGCTGATAATCACTGGTTGTACTAGACATGTAATTTTATTTCGAGGAACACTTGTAAATTCAAAATTTTCACAGTCGGTGAACATATACTAATTAATTCCAAATAACTTTGAGAAACGGGCCTAATAGGCCATACCTCAAAGAGTTCCTTTGCCATAGTTCAAGAGAATCGAATTTGGGATAGCATGAATGTTCATATACTGTCACCAAATTTAGTTGTATCATAAGTTACCGAGCCTACTCCAGTCATCTCAGAAATATTTTTGTGTCCCAATTTAATACAAATCATTACATATTAGGTGATGGATAGAAATTAAACATTTTTTCTTTGGCCTCATTTCTCTACTTAGTTTTCTTTCTTGTCTTTCTCTCATATTGACGTGATTTCTAATTGTTTCTGCAATGTATATTATACCTTACTTAACTTAGATCTTGTTTAGTTTGGGTATTATATATATTATATTAAATATATATTATATATATATATATATATATATATATATATATATATATATATATATATATATATATATATATATATATATATATATATATATATATATATATATATATATATATATATATATATATATATATTATATATTATATTATATAAAATAAATAAATAAATAAATATTAGCGTGTAATACCCATGAGAATAAATTTTGGCTGAATTCTTAACAAGTTAAAAAATCAAATTAGGATTGTATTTCCACGTCTCCCCGCTTGTATACTTCGCGAGTACATAGCAATACAATTTTATAAAGAGGAAGATAAGGCGAGATAAGAGAGGATTCTTATTATTTAAGTATGAATTTTATTACAAAGAAAGCCACTAGAGACTAAAGAGGAGAAACCTATACAAGTTGTCTATTTTAAACTCGTTGGAGCTGGAACATCTATGAGTATATTACAGAAGCGAGAACGATCGTATAAATACTGGATACTAGAGCTGGAACCACTGATAAAACATTTTCTTCGAAGGACTGGCAAAATTTCAATAAAGAAAGTGTTTATATAATCAAAGTGTAGATTTACCTGTCCAGTAAATTGTCCATCTCTTCATTAAATGATTAATTATCACTAAATGGTCCATCACTTCACTAATCCAATTGGTTTTCGAACTTCACCTCATTAAAAGTCATTTGATCTATTAGGTAATACACCAGATTCTCTATATATATGGACCTATGATCTGTCCTTTTTTAAATGTTATTGCATATCCATTTCATTCTCTGAACTAGGTATGATGACTATGTATCGCTAGGTATGTCTATCTTTTTTACCTTTTGTTTCCAAAGTGTGTCCCAAAATTCATTTCGATAGAAAACAGAAGTCATTTCGATAGAAAACAGAGGTTTTTAATTTATATTTTTATTGATTCATAAAGTATACAGTATAGTGTGCAGCTACAGTATAGCTTCAAGTATACAGCTTTTTTTTCTTTGGTAACACTTTACCGACCAAATGTTGCGTGATTTTTGGGTCACCGATATTTTATCCATTATGTGAATATGGTCACTTATTTGGTTTTATACACTCAGAGAAATTTTTACTAGACAACGCTGCATTTTTACATTGCGAGCGAAAAATTGCGAAATTAACCATAGAATATTGTGGCAATGACAAATTACCCTTTGCGGGGTCAGCAACGCTTACTTTGTCGAATGCAAAAATTGCGGAATCAACAATATAAAATTGTGGCGCTAACAATTTTTTTCGACATTGTTATTACCTCAATGCTCTAAACTGCGGGGTTAACAATTTTACAGCTTGTGAGTTTAACAATGTAAACGTAACATTGATTTTATACGTTGCGGCGATAGCAATGTTCCGCTACTTTGATAAATTGACAACGTGCTAATCTGCGGAATTCACATAGTTAAAGATTGTGATTTTCACAATGTAAGCAGAATATTGATTTTATACATTGCGACGATGGCAACTTTACGGTACTTTGATAAATTAGCAATGTGCTAATCTGTGGAATTCACATAGGTGAGTATTGTGAGTTTCACAATGTAAGCGGAACATTGCTTTTTTAATGTTGTGGATAAATTAGCAATGTCCATGATTAACATAGTTGGTTTGTCAGTTCCACAATGTAAGCGAGACATTGATTTTATACGTTGCCGCGCTAGCAACTTTTACTAGCAACGCTAGCTAGTAACTACGTAAGTTGTGAATAAGGCAATGTTTTCATAATTCCTCAATGTTTTTAAATTGATATTAACACAACTTTGACGTAGATTTTTTCTCAATGGCAGATAGGTTTGAGAAAAACTCAAACTATAATTGTCAAAACCGCAACGTTTATTTTCTACAAAGTTGGGGGCTTTCCTAAACGTTGTCAAAATCCCGCCGCGCGCGCAAGTCGCGACACGCTCGCCGCTCGGCTGTTTGTTTGCGACGCTATTCCAGTTGATTCCAGTCTGTAACAAGGGCGCGGGCGGAGCGCTCGCTCTGATCAAGTGCATTTTACGGCGTCGTATTTTCAAGAAAGAATTAAAAGCACAACTCCGAACTGTTCAAAAGTGCAATCAGTGATTAAGTGGCGACATCTCAGAAAAATGGAGAAAGAACAGCAGCTACTGTTTGACTTCTTAATATCGAACAACCTCGTACACCTGTTTTCCACACTACAAGGTAAGTTTTTTGAAAAAAATATTTATCGAGTCAGCGTGGTGAATATAGTCGAATGATATTGAAAGATCAATAATCTAGAATAATAATAAAATCAGGTCTTCTTAATATGATCAGTAGTTTCGGAATAAAGGGTGAACACATCGAACGCGTCGGCTGCCGCGGCCATGTGTCGGGCGCGATCTGTGTAATGAATTTCTATTGAGCCGTCCTATATTATCGCGTCCTATTATCGTCCTATATAGAAATCGTCCTATTATCGCGACCTTGAGGCTTCGGACGACTGTACATACTGTCCTAAGCCACGGCAGCAAACGCGTCCGATAGTGCAATGTGTTCGCCCCTTAATCGTCGATTTTCTGAAACGCTATCTTTTTATTGTGATTTATTCTTCTTCTCGTTCTCTAAGAGACACTACAATTCAAACGTTAGCGCTCGAGGAGTTAACGGACTCAATAAATGAGATATAGGTATTTAAAAAGTGTCAACTCTATACATTTCGGTAGGTTAAGTTAGTTTTTTAAAACAATTTATTAACACCTATGTGACAGTAGGTTAGGTTAGTTTTTTTTAAGAACCATGATAAAACTAATTTACAAAATAAAAATAAATTAAATTAAAAAAAACCGACCTTATTTTTTAACAGATTTAGCACTGCAATGATTGAATTTAGTAGTGTGTATTTTTTTTTTGAAAACTAGACGAGGTACCAAAAGTAGAATAATTCCGACTTAACGGAGTGGCTATAATAGATTGTTTTTTTTCTAGATCAGGGTGCAGATTTAGACTTTCTGCTGCACGCTAACGATCACGAGCTTTACAGCTTGGTTCCACAGGTCGTAGATAAAGGAAAGCTTCGCATAGCACTGGACCGCGTGAGTAGTTCTGATGGTTGCTCCTTGCATGCCTGTTGCAATAAAATTCAGATAAAAGTCAGTTCGCATCAAACTTGTCTTTTCGACGGTTTGTAAAGTTTTAAATCATAAAACACTTTGCGACACTCCGATGTACACTTGTGCCATAATGTTCGTGACATTATCGGTTTTCGTTCCGATTGCACTCCCACGCACATTGCGGTCGGCAAGACGTCCGGTTGGCTATCCGAAGTCTACGTAATTATGTTATTTACAGATATTATAGTAATTTCCTTTATTTACAGAAGAAGGAAAGTGACCTATGCAAGGTTAGCGTTCTTAATGAAAGAACCGTTCGCACTTCTGTCGCTGCTCCATTTAGGCAAAAGTCGTTCGTGTCGACATCGCGCACTTCCTCACCGTCATCTTGCACTCCCTCACCGTCATCATGGTGTATGACTCCACATGAGGTTTGTGTAGATTTCATGCACCATTTTAAATAAATAAATTAAAATTTTCACGGTAATTTAAAAATAACAAATTTTGCTTGTATCGAATATAATTGAATGTCTCTTGGTAAAATAAACTGAATTAATTGCAATTTAGTTTTAACTGTAGTATATTTCCTGTCATAGCATAATATGATATTGAACCTTCAATAAGGCTGGATATTTTTTTGTTACAGGAGGGTCCTCAACACACTGTCTCTTCGTTTAATACTCAGATTGATGCTACAGAGAAGTTTTTGTCACCTGCTGTAGCCGGTTCATCATCTGCCAGGGCGGCGGTGAGTTAGAAAAATTATAAAACTGGCTTTAAATAAAAACTGTTATTGGATGGAACAGAATGTGATCTCGTGCAGTCTCGTGGACTACGGCCGCTTTTGAATACTATAAAATGACGAGAAATAAAATAAGTAGAGAATTATATAAATTTTTTTAATTTCAGGAAAGGGAACTCACACATTTTGATGAAGAAGTGTCAATTATCGACTTTACTACAATCCTGGTAGGAACAACACTCCGATCAATGTTGGAGTCCACCACAGCAGGAAAGCCGCTTCTTAAAAAACAAGTTTTAACGACACGGGACCGAAAAATCATCACTGCTGTCATCGTGGAGTCAGAAGTACGCAAACTAAAAAAAGTTACGGACCCGATACGAAAAGAAGTATGGGAAAACTGGACCAAAGAGATTGTATCTCTATTTCCGGAAGAAACAAACTCCGTATATTACAGCCCCTTTCGAATAGTTGAAGGTCGGGCTATACAGGCCAGTGGCCTCATTATCAACCGACTAATCACAGTTAGAAGAAACCTGTCAACTCCATCAGAACCCCGCCGCAGCGAGAGCCGCAGTAGTGAATACAGCAGCGACAGCGAAAATAAAAAGAAGAAAAGGCGTACAAGCGACACGCCTGGTAGAACACGACCTTTGCCTGAAAACTTCAACTTGCTTCAACAACTTCAGAATGAGGAGGCCTCGTCTCAAGATGACGTGCAGTGGCTCAAAGTCTCCTCATCACCCCGAGATCTCGCTAAATCTAAATGGCATAATACTCTGCGCGAGCGGGTAGCCATCCTAGAGGGAAGCGACTATATAGCTTACTGCAAAACATTCCCAGCGATACAATCTCCATGGGGCTATGAATTGGTGAGTAATTTTGTAAGCTTATCAACATGCGACATTTCTCACTTGTTGCAAATTTAATACAGTGGCTACATTTTGCGGATCTAACCGCTAAGACATCGATCACGCGGCATCGATGCAATTCTGCTGAACGCGCTTTTTCTATTTTGTCTTTTTTGAGATTATTTTCAAAGAGTATCATGTTATTATATTCGTAATTATTTTCGATTTCCATGTTGTGTTCAAAAACGTTGTAAACAATCCGAATGACAGCTACGTTTGACAGCTTGCTACTAACCGCTGCTAATCGAAATTCAATTAAGTTCAATTAAGTCATTGCGTTTTTGTGGGCTTTCAGCAGATAATGTGCAATCGATGACTCATCGATGTGTTCTGCAAAATGTAGCCAGTGTCACTATTATATAGAATAAAAAAAAGAAATAAAACGCACATTGGAATATGCTCCTATAGCGTCATTGTAAGCATTTGAGTGTATTATGTATTATTTTTTTATTTACTTATTTAATGCTTGCACAATTAAAAAGTAATTACAATGTCACTCAGCAAATAATAGAACATTGAAAAACAACAGCTTAGGATCAACACAGCTCAGGCGCTATGCACATCTAACGGGGCCTCTAATGCCTGTATCTAGATGCAGAATTGTTGTGTAAAACATAACGCAATAGTAAATATATTAGTATGATGTAAGTTTATATAAGTAAATACAACATTTTTTTTTGTGCAGTTCGCCAGTGACTTCAATTCAATATATGGAGAAGCAAAAAGGAAATTCGAAGAAAGATTCCCAACAGTGAAGACTCGCCTACTAACATTATTGGACGAGAAGGCCCAAGAGTTCATACGCAGAGTTGATATTCAATCTGTCTTGGATCTTGCAACCTGTAAGTAATGTTTAGTTCTAAATAATACCTTAACTTAAGTCCTGGCCATTTAATTGTTCTATTAAAATCTGTCTTCTTCTTCTTCTTCTTTAACAGCCCTTATCTATACTAATATTATAAAGAGGTAAAGTTTGTGACGTTGTAGGAAGTAATCTCTGGATCTACTGAACTGATTTTGAAAGTTATTTTACCAATAGAAAGCCACGTTATTTGTGAGTGTCATAGGCTATATATTAATCCGAGAAATGAGAAGACTTTTTCGTGGTAGTCGGATTTTCAAAGTAAGTCGGAAAAAACGGTCGAACGAAAACGTTTCTAACGAACGCTGCCTTAACGATGAGAGATATATGATTAAGTTCTAGAGAAAAGTTGTAGATCTTAATAATGCTTACAAAACAGTCTTACTTATTAAAAATATTTATCAAATTAAATCTCCTCAACTACTTCTAGAGTTACGGCAGTCATGGCCGAATAATCCGGTATATTTTGAGTGCGAGACGAACAGACGAGTGATGATATATTTTATTTATTTGTAAAATTTATATTTGCAGTGGGAGAAGAACCAGCGAACGTTGCGGCCTTCCTGTCAATTCCGCTGCTGCTCAAGCAGATGCATACGATACCGGTGAAAGGTGTCAAGAAACAGTGGAACCCCTCGCGTACAGAAGTAAGCAGCGCCTTCATAAGTTTAGTACCGTCTGTATCAGACCTCGAAACCCATTGTTCTGAGAGAGAAGCTAAACTTACAGAGAAAAACATACATGTGCTTCCGTATATTATTGCTGTTGGCCCCAGTTGGAAGGATGTTGCGCAGTACGATTTAATTATATCAAAAGACATTCGGTACACCTTCTCCAATGTGTGTGATGTTATTACGAATGCTTTTAAAATATTGTGGGCATTAGATTTACCTTACCCGAAAGAATGTGCACCTATTTGGATGTTCGTTCAAAGAAGTATATATCTCATGAAAAGCAAGTATGACACGGAAGGTACTCCGATGTTAGATTTACTCGCATCTGTTTTAAATAGACACGATGGTGCAATGCGTGTTATGTAAACGGTCTCTTCTTAATTTAAGACAATTTAAAAACCACTACACTATTTATCATCCTGGCCAGGTCTATTTCTGTCCAACTATTGGTTGCGGAAGAAGGTATCAACTTTACAACTCGTTTAGACGTCATTATTTGAAAGACCATTCAGAGGCCCAAGCCCCTGAAGCAATTTCATCCAATATGGACACTTCACATATGCGCACTACACCAGCTGGGTTACAAAATGATGATAAAATAGTTTCTAAACTAGAAAATGAAGCTATCAAAGCAAAATATGTAAACATTAATTTGAATACTGTTTCACTGAGCAAAACCATGGCTCAACTGTTTTCATCCCTTTATAGTAATCCTCAATTGCCGATAAATGTGTCAGATACAGTTTATAACGGTATTGAAAACATTTTCAACTTATCTATCAAGCCTTTATTACCGATGACGCCCGGCTCTGCTACGGAAAACATTATAAGTGATTTAAAAATGTTTAATTCAATGCACCATAGATTGAAGTACTTTGAAGGAAAAGGGTCCTTAATTAATCCTGAGCCTTATGTGGTGGGTCGCAGATTTGATTTTGTAAAAAAAAATGGAAGCAGTTTTTATCAAGCAGTAGATTGCGTGGCGCATAAAATACAAATGAAAGCGGTTTTGCACAAATTTTTTTCTTTGCCTCGGTTGCTATGTCAGACGATAGATAATATGAAAAAACTAATGAACCATGACGCATCAGTCAGTGTGGAACATTTTATGCATGGTTCATTTTGGAGACAGAGATTTCATGGAGAAAAATTAGTCATGCCAGTATTTTTGCAAATAGATGATTTTGAGACTTTGAACCCTTTGGGGAGTCATAGTGGCATACATAAATTGGGGGCAGCCTACATTTCTCTTCCTTGTCTGCCTTACTATTATGCCTCCCAATTGTCTAACATTTTTTTGACTTTATTATATCATTCTAATGACAGAGTCGAATTTGGAAATAAAATAATATTCCAGCCTCTAATTGATCAGTTCAATGACTTAATTCGAAACGGAATATCATTCGATCTACCAAATTTTAAAGGAACCGTTTACTTTGAATTGGCACTCATTTTGGGAGATAATTTAGGTTTGCACAGTGTTTTAGGCTTTGTTGAAAGCTTCTCGGGCAACTTCCCTTGTCGTACTTGTAAAGTAGAAAAGAAACTAATGCAAAAGCAATTCTATGAAAATACATCTCTTCTAAGAACGGACTCTAACTATCAGGAAGATTTAAATACGAACAATCCATCTCTGACAGGCGTGAAAGAGAATTGTACATGGCTTCAGATAGAAAATTTTAGTTTATTTTCACAAATGGGTTTTGATGTAATGCACGACTTACACGAAGGTTGTTCAAAGTATATCATGTGTTCACTGCTTGTAGTTTTTGTAGATAAACTGAAATATTTTTCAATCGATATTGTTAATAGCAAAATTTCTTCATTTTCCTATGGCCCTGATAAAAAAGATAAACCGGTCACGCTAGCAATGCCTAATATACGAAAGGGCAATATACGTTTAAACGCTGCCGAAATGTACACATTTTGCAAGTATTTTGGGGTGATGTTCGGCAATTTCGTTCCGAGGTACGATAAGTATTGGGAACTATATATTCAATTGATGAAAGTTATAGATTTTGTCTTATCTCCCGCCTTTGCACCTGATCAAATTGACTTTTTTAAGTTTTTAGTAGCTGACCTTTGCGAAATGTTTACCACATTGTTCGAACAATCTCTTAAACCCAAGTTTCACAATTTATTGCATTACCACTCCGCAATGTTACGATTTGGTCCCTTACGGCATCTGTCTTCTATGCGCTTTGAAGCTAAACATCGACCGAACAAGTTAGCCGCAAAAACCTCAAATAATCGAATGAACATGACATTCACAATAGCTCGAAGACATCAGTTGATCTTAAATGATATTTTTCTAAAGGGAAGTATAGGTTCGTCTTTTTCATTCGGAGGCCAAAAAGAAATTGCCGATAGTAAAGTTAAAAAAATTCTAAATAAAATTAAGCTGTCTAATATAAGCAAATTGTATAAAGTCAAATGGGCAGAAAAGTGTTCTGAGCGGTATAAAGCAAATGACATAATTATTTCTGCAATTGAGGAGGAAAATGTTACCTTTGCTAAAATAAAAGATGTATATGTTGATGGTGTATGTAAAATAATAATTAAGGCAAAGCTTTTTGAAACAATAGGTTTAGATGATCATTATCATGCTTATTATCTACGAAACTCGTGTCAGACGTCAGTATTCATTGATCAGGAATTGATGCAACATCCGTTCATATGCAATGGTGTAGTTATCGGATATGACATCAATCTACCTGAGCTCCATGTTGTACTTAGCAAGCCTATTTAATTGAAATGAATGAAAATCTTAAAAGTTGAAAAGTTAAATATTATAATGATCAAAATAGTTTATACATGTATGAATAAAACTGTAATCTGTAAATTTATGGCTTCTTATGTTTGTTAATCTTAGTTAAGAGGAGACAGAGTTTCTAGAGCATACGTTTCTATACAAAATATTACAGAAACGTCTTTCAAGTTCTTAGCCCTTCAAGCCCCGCGACTTCGATATCGAAGTCAACTTAACGCGTCCAGGAAAAGTGATTTGATTGGGTTTTTCGTGTCATTCCGTATGCAGTTGTATTTTATTTAAATGCACGATGATACAAATATCATCGTGCATTTAAATAAAATACAACTGAATACGGAATGACACGAAAAACCCAATCAAATCACTTTTCCTGGACGCGTTCAGTTGACTTCGATATAGAAGTCGCGGGGCTTAGTCGCGGGGCTTGAAGGGTTAAAGACTATTTTGTATGGAAATTTTCTATTTCCGACCTAAACTCTGTCTCCACATAAAATTATTCGAGTAAAATTAAAATTAATAAAGCAAATGACATAATTATTTCTGCAATTGAGGAGGAAAATGTTACCTTTGCTAAAATAAAAGATGTATATGTTGATGGTGTATGTAAAATAATAATTAAGGCAAAGCTTTTTGAAACAATAGGTTTAGATGATCATTATCATGCTTATTATCTACGAAACTCGTGTCAGACGTCAGTATTCATTGATCAGGAATTGATGCAACATCCGTTCATATGCAATGGTGTAGTTATCGGATGTGACATCAATCTACCTGAGCTCCATGTTGTACTTAGCAAGCCTATTTAATTGAAATGAATGAAAATCTTAAAAGTTGAAAAGTTAAATATTATAATGATCAAAATAGTTTATACATGTATGAATAAAACTGTAATCTGTAAATTTATGGCTTCTTATGTTTGTTAATCTTAGTTAAGAGGAGACAGAGTTTCTAGAGCATACGTTTCTATACAAAATATTACAGAAACGTCTTTCAAGTTCTTAATGACTATTTTGTACGGAAATTTTCTATTTCCGACCTAAACTCTGTCTCCACATAAAATTATTCTAGTAAAATTAAAATTAAACACTCCTTTTGTTATAACATGTATGTCAGTTGTAAATAAATAAATGTTTTATTTTGTGTAACTGTTGTTTATGTTTTAGGTTATTGGATACACAAACACGCACAAGTAATGCAACATAGGCTTCAGATCTTCTTCAGGTTTTATTTGCAATGCTGTTCCTGGTCAACCGCAGTGTAAATATTGCAGGAATAGCAATAATGGATTTCTTTTTCCCTGCAATTAATATTTACACAGCGGTTGTACAGTATACAGCAGTACAAATAAAATATGCTGAAGATCTGAAGCAATGCGTACGTTGCTTTATTAGCAACTTTCAAGTTGTTAGAAACACAACTTGAAAGTTGCTAATAAAGCAAAGTGCGCATTGCTAAACCCACAAGGTTGAACCACAACTCTGTTAGAAACACAACTTGAAAGTTGCTAATAAAGCAAAGTGCGCATTGCTAAACCCACAAGGTTGAACCACAACTCTGTTAGAAACACAACTTGAAAGTTGCTAATGAAGCAAAGTGCGCATTGCTAAACCCACAAGGTTGAAAGGCGGAATTGATTGCGAATCAACAGAGTAAAGTTGTGAAATTCGCAATGTGTTAACATTGCGAATTTCACAAAGTAAAATTGTGAAATATGAGCCATCAAAGTAAAGTTGTGAAAGCACGCCTTTGTGAAATTAACAATGCTATGCTCTGTCATATAAGCAATGTTTTTCGACAATTTTGGCGTTGTGGCTCCCACTATTTTACCTTGATGGCTCATATTTAACAACTTTTTGTTGTCAAATTCACCATGTTTTTTTCTGAGTGTATTTGTAATGTAAAATTTAGACTTTCGTAGATTTTTATAGAGGATAAAAGCACTTCGACGCCTTTAACCTTTTACTGTAAAAGGTGTCGTTTAAACTACATGTCTCTTTGTTTAAATTGTCGTTGATGTTGCTTTATGTTTACATTTACGTATATATTTCATATTGTTATTTCAACAACTTTTGATATTTCAATGCCTTTAATCTACGTAGACTTTTATTTGTGCATTGCTATTCATGCATTGCTATGAATCTTCTTCGCATCTTCGCATCTTCAATTTCCTTCGCATCGACGCATCTTCAATTTCCTTCAATTCTGTAGGAAATTGATGATAAATGAAGTGAATTGAATGGAATTGTAATGATATTAATAATTCAATATCTGTAAACTTTCGATCTGACATCAATTTGATACTACGTGGGGTACAACGAAAATGAATTAGGAAAAAACACAAACGGAAAATAACAAAAAAAAATATTTTTTTCGAATTGCCCTATTTTCTATGTATGCATTTGCTTGAACTAACTTTTGATACATTAATTTTAATCGCGTTGTTAAATGGCCCTTTTAAATGCATGGATAGGATCTTCAAGGTCTTAAAAATGCTGATCACGCAACTTTTCTTGATTGTAAAATACTCATTGACAATCATTTCTCTGTTTTCCTGCTCCAAAATAAGCTGTGTGTATACTTACCATCACTTACCATTATCGTGGAGGAGGTAATGAGACATTCCGGGTACCCGTACGGAGTTCTACGTAGTGATTTCTGGCAAACATACAATTGTGTACCAATCGTGTTAGGGAATTGTAATAATGTCTCCTGATTTTGACACCGTTTTTTTTATAGACATGCGAGAACCAACAACTTTTGTAGGCTTAGGCTGACTTTGGAAGACCGACACCACAATTTTCGGCCTGATATGATGCATTCGACATTACTCTGGTAAAGCGCTGCAGAGTAAATTGCCTCGTTATTCAAATTATGCGATTTCCAACAAAAACTAGTCTTCTGACGCCTACGTTGCTGTGATGTACGGTGTTAAGAGAGTTCACCACTTATAAATAGAAAAAAGCATAACAAGTCACTGTTCCTAAAATAAACCTCTTTGAATTTGTGATAAATTATAAAGCAGAAATTTGCTTGCATCAATTCCATTTCCTCGATCGACTCAACTTCTAACTGCTATTGTTGCTCAAATGTTCCATTTTTTTTTATAAAAAGCCCCAGATTTATATAAAAGTGCTGTTTTAATTCGAAAAGAGTAGATTCCCGATCATTTCGGTGTGCCCTACGTAATATCGCTCCAATATTGCTATTTTCTGAGTAGTACTCGTCTTGTAAATTATTGAAAGATTCTGTGATCGTAAGTTATGACCGGCTGACCTCGCGTATACAAGTTATTAGCACGTATTATAGTTACGTATATTTGAATTTATTGTAATTTTGCCTCATCGCGATTTATTTATTGACAATAAAAAATATTTTGGTACATTTATTGATGTTTTCACAAACCAGACACCCTTCCTAGTTGGTATTATTCCGTCATCATTGACGTACATTAATAACCTTGGGCCAAATAGCTAGATTTTGCTACAGCATGAATTGCCAGTCAATTTATACAGTCGACCTTGCAAATGGTCATATGGTTTTTTTATATGTTACGACTTGTACCAATAGTAAGAGGCCAACTTTACCACTTCGAAAGACTTGCACTTGTTCTGGTAACGAAATGTTTGCACTTGTTCTGGTTTTTGCTTTATATCTTCTTAATTTTGCGTCCTGCAGAAAGGTTTTATTTAAGTAGATAAAATTTTCTATAAATTAAGCATAAAATGATTACCTTACATTTAAAAATTTGCGAGATATAGCTGTTCGACATTTTCAGATGTTTGGCAATCTATTTCACGCCTTTAACAATCTTCCAGATCACCAAGTGGCTCCTCGAATTGCCAAAGAATTTATTGATTGTTGTGTATATTTTTAAATGCCAATTTCTAAAGAGCTGTAACTCGAAATAAATATAAGGTGCTCGGTTTATTCTTAAATTGTAGGACATTTAGTCTACTTGAAAAATAAAACAATAAGTTTTTATGTAAGTCGCGTACTTTTGGCAAAATTGAACAACACAATGCAAAAAAACACTGCTTTTTGAGCATTACGTTTCAGAGCTTTTTTAGCAGCACTATTGGAATAAGTCCTAACTAAATTAGAACTGTGAAATTAGAACCTTTGGTAAGTTTGAGGTTTTTTTTCCATAATGACCATCGAGTGGCTATAATTACCGCCGACCTCCGATAGGAGATGGCACTTTAAGATAATATTTCAAATCATTTTCTGTTGGTCGCTTTATAAAACGTCTTATTATTTTTTTCCGCAACAATGGAAGTAATTCAAATGGACTAACGACGAAAAAAATCGTATCCATTATCATTATATCATGGATACTGTATCCATTGACATATACGCCAGCGGATCACTATCAGACACTCCTAGAATAATGAGAAACGAGGTTGAAGATGGGAAATAGGGTCACCTAACGACTGGGCGGCTGAAGAGGCTTTCCATTCATAACATAACATCCATCAAGGAATAGTCTTCTATTCGAATCGCCAATGATACACAAAGTGATAATGAAGAATATTTGCATTTATTAATTTTTCTAACCTATAGATGACAAAAAAAATCAAGACTAAACAGAAAGAAATCTTAAAAACATCATTCCGAATCCAAATTATACAAAAAAATACAAATCGTAAAAAAAACATCATTACATTTAAGTTTTCAATTATTGAATTATAATTTTAATATCGATTATTAATTATGTTACAATATTTAATCACTGTACATAAAATAATGACGACCTTTCAATATATTCAAAACATTATTATATTATTATTGCGACTAATTTTATTTTTATATTTTCAATCAATATACCCCAAGGTTTCAATAATAGTTTTCGTTTGGTGTTAAATTTGATGTATTTACAAGGAATACGTACTTAAGAATAACATCCTGTATTTTCTGTTCAAAATAAATACTCTTATTTCTATCATAATGACATAGTACCAAAAAAATATTGCTGAGTAATTATTAAATTGTACATTTTTAATAATATTGCTATTAGATACTGGAAATTAGTATGGTGTAGAATATTTTTAATGTCCATTATCAGTCTTCGGGACGTGTCCCTTTAGTGACAATAAATATTTTTGTATCTCTTAAGGACTAATTAGGTGAGTATTCGACGAGTGATTACATAATTAATAACATATCTACATCTCATTACTAGGAAGACCTCAACACATTGCTGTTTACTTTTGAACATACTAGATAGGACGTATCTCTATGGTTATTAGACTTAGTTGTGTAATTTTATATTATAATTACAATGTTATATTATATTTACAGACTTATAAAAATATTTTAACGGTGCAACTTATTTACAAGTGCAATTCAAAATAATAATTACACATACACTATGTGTGGTTTTTCTAATGTCTTATGATGTGGAATTGTCTCATAACCAAATTGTTGATACATATTCTCCATGTGATCATCCTGATACACCGATTTATCAGAATGATGCCATTGATTCCCTAACGTATTAAAGTTATTTCTCATCGGTTGTCCGATAACTAGATATCTATCTAATTCTACTTTATTATCTGTAGGTCTGCGATGAGCGGTTCCGTATACCAAACCGTTACTCATTTTTGGCAAATCACTAGTTAAGTCGTTATTTGCAATCACACACTTTGTATCTTGCCTGTTGCACTTTATGTAGTAAAAGATGCTACCGGAGACGCTTATAGTTACACTGATTGTTAGAACGATTGTTACTAGGGTTACCCAACCGAACGAACAGTGGATTTCTGACTCCGGCACGTTCGTTAAAAGCATGTTTTGCAGTTTTTCAGGCTGCGAACATGAAATTTCTTGAAAGTCTATTAGGAGCGGAGACGGCTCTTCGGTGTAAGTGTTGTTGAGCGTCGGTTTTCTCAGTCTTTGCTTTTGGCTCAGTTGCCAGAGCCAGAGAAGAGAGCAGTTGCAGATTAGGGGATTCCCAGAAATTTGCAGATAATAAAGTTGGTCCAAGGGAAAATGCGATGCTTCGAGCGTGACGAGTGCGTTGTTCTTAATCGAAACGTGCGTCAATCTAGGATTTCCGTGGAATATCCTAGTCGGTATGTTTTCGATTCTTATGTTGTCATTGAGCCATATGCGTTCTAGGTTTATGTTGTCGACGAAAGCCCTAGCGTCGATGTGGGTTATTTCATCGAGATTGCTCAAGTGGAGGTATCGCAGTCGGAATAGACTCTGAAACGAAACGGCAGGAATCGACGTGAACGAGTTGCCACTCAGGGATAAATGCGATAAATTACTGAGTTTTGAAAGGGTGTTCGTCGGAACGGATGTTAAATTGTTGACGCTGAGATCTAAATGATGGAGATAGGAGAGACCGTCGAATGAGCTGTGACTGAGGCTGTTTAGAACGTTTTTGTCTAGGTTTAGCGTTCGTAGTTTTCTTAAGCTTATGAAAGCCTCGTCTTTTATCTCGATTATTAAGTTGCTCGATAGTGATAAGTGCTCGAGGTGGACTGTGAATACTAGGTTTTCCGATGGTATTTCGAGTAGTTGGTTTGAGTTTAGAAGTAGAGTGGTTAGTTTAGTTAGTGGTTTAAAGGTGTCCGGTTGAAAGGTTGTTATGAAATTTTGGGACAAGTCGAGGGTTTCGAGGCTGGCGAGGTCGCGGAAGGCGGTGGGGTCAATGTCTGCGAGTTTGTTGGCGCTGATGTCCAGGAGATGGAGGTTGCGCAGGCCGGTGAAGGCGTGCTTGTCGAGAGCGTGGACGCTGTTGCGGCTGAGGTTGAGCCGCTCGAGGCGGTCGTTGTTGTCGAAGTTGCGCGCGCCGAGCGCCTCGATGGCGTTGTGCGAGAGGTCGAGCGTGCGCAGGCGCGCGTAGAAGCCGAGCGTGAAGTGCACGTTTGCGATGCGGTTGCGCGTGAGGTTGATGCGCTCGGCGTCCGGGTTGAGCTGGATGGGCACGACGTCGAGCGCGGCGCCGGCGCAGGACGCCTCGAGCAGCGCGTCGTCGCAGTGGCAGCGCGGCGGGCAAAGGGCGCGCGCGTCGCCGCCCGCCACCGCCGCCGCCACCACCACCGCCACGACCCAAGCCCTCATCATCACATCGCCGCGCGACCTCCCGGCGACGCCTGCCGTCGCGCAATCGGACACCACCGCGCCCTCGATTCTGTCGACAAAAAGAAAAATCAACATTAGTTACAGCACAGTAGCTTTACTCTCGAGCTACAAGGCAATGCGGGAAGAGGGTGCGAGGAATGTGGGCAGAGAGGTCCGTCCCGACGAACGCGAACATTTAGCATTACGGCCAGGTAAAGGATGGCCAGGTAAAGGAATGTAATAACGTTTAAATAATGTATTATATTTTTATGTTTAATTATCATATTACACGCAGGTACCTACTTATTTATAATAATATCATATATTTTTTAAATACAAATTCATATAAAACATATGCGATTGTCATATATACACTACTGTGAAAAAGTCTTTGAACAGTTAACCACAAAATAAACGAGGTGTCGTATTTTTGAAAGTAACTAAGTGAGACCATTTCTTTTTTTTTTGTCATCGGAGGAATCATAAAACTTTATAAGACATTTCTGCAACCTACCTGGGTTGGGAAACAATTAGAAGAGTGGACAATTGTTAAATTTTCACAAAATGCCGTTCTCGTCTGTACCTGAAAAAGGGGTTGTATTTAATACTAATGTTATTTTTGAGTAGACATTTATATATATATATATATATATATATATATATATATATATATATATATATATATATATATATATATAGAGACTCATTAAGATCCTGGGCCAGATCACGGCTTGAGTTTTTTTTTGACCTTAAGGATGAGATCACTTTATAGTGCTCTGATTATTCATCAATCTTTTTAGGTCTTCCACTCCTCGGACAGTCTTCGATTTGGCCGGTATTTTTGAATTTTTTGATCACATTATAGATTCCACAAACAGATTTTCCAGTCATTTGTTGGAATTTTCGCACTGAATGTTCTTCTTTATGGTGAATAATATTTTTTTGTCGATCCATTGCACTAATTTTATTCATTTTAATAAAATATATTAAAAGAGTTCACAGGTCAACAGCAATATATACAATTTTTCGCGGCAGGGTTAAACGACGGTATTTCGAATTATATATTTTTTAAATATTCGCAGAGAGAATCAAAAACTATTTCACAATAACCGTTTTGCGACGTACTCAATAAGCAACTACTCACAAATAACATAAGTATTAAATACAACCCCTTTTTCAGGTAAAGACGAGAACGGCATTTTGTGAAAATTTAACCATTGTCCACTCTTCTAATTGTTTCCCAACCCAGGTAGGTTGCAGAAATGTCTAATAAAGTTTTATGACTCCTCCGATGAATGAACAAGCCCGACAAAAAAAGGAATGGGCGCACTTAGTTACTTTCAAAAATACGACACCTCGTTTATTTTGTGGGTAACCTTTCAAAGACTTTTTCACAGTAGTGTATGTATGTATTATTCAAGTGTGAAAGAATAGTTATGAATATCTGAACTAAAATACTTTCTGTTTTATTTTGTCTTCTCAAAATTTTAAATTATAGAATAAAGTAACTACCTTAATCCTTGTAGTTATTAAATTTAAATTGCCATTGCAATATAAAGTTTAAAAAAGCCTTAGAGCGGAGATATCATATCCTTTCGGAAGGCAACATACAATTTCTGTTGGTACCACCTCGATACAGGTTATTCCTAGTGAGGTGGTAAACCATAAACTATCATATCTGATTTTTTTTTCGAGTTAAGCAACAAATTGAAAATTGTTTACTTATGAATAGGCTAAGAAAATATTTTTCTAATTCAATGTATTTTTTTTGGGTTTAAATAATAATAATATTATTTAACAATGAGTTCTTTAGACTTAATTTTATCCTAATGGAAAATGGTAACCCAGCCGGGAATCGCACCCGGAATCTTAGAATATAATATCAGGCGACCTAACCACTATGCCATTGTGCCGTGTGTTTTAATCAATTCTATGCGCAGTGGCAATGTAAGGGTTTGTATGTGCCTTTATTAGAAAGTATCTGTAGTGGGAGTGATCTCACTAATATTGGAACACTGTGAAATTTCTATGAAATACATCCCGATTTGCTTCCTTTTCAAATACTTGAAAATACGTAGACTCTGTCACGAAATTGTTTCTTAACAAGGGCGCCACGGATTACGACCGGGGAGAGCTCATTAAGACATATTAATGGCCTACAAAAAACGGCCCTTCGCGCTGTCGCGGAGGCCCTCTAAAAATATCCTCGAGATTCTGGCGGCGCGCGGGCGTCTCGACGGGGGCTTAGCGTCCGCGGGTAGCGCCTTTGCTACTGATACATCGCCCGCAATTAATCTGACAAATGTGCCGCGATTAATACCACACAGCGAGAGGCGCAGTGCGCAGCCAGCGCGGCCGCCTGAGCGCCGAGATACGCAATCTTCGCCAGTGCCAACTTTGCTGGCATTTCCACGCTTTTTTGTGCGCGAACGCGGAAGGTCGAAGAAAAAATATTGCTCCAAATATAATGGAGGTACACCTCAAATGAAAACGAGAAAAAAACTGTTATGCCACCCCAAGACTTTCCCGGCAAAAAGCTAAAGACTGATTTCATCCGAATATTAATTTCATAAATGTTTACATTATAATTGTGTACGGACTGTGTTTTAATAAGTCGCATCACTTGCTTTATGCAGATGATACCAAAATATTCAAAATTGTTAAAGGTCTTGGGGATTGTGAAGATTTGCAACAGGATTTATTAAGCTTTGAGAACTATTGTAAGGATAATCAACTAATTTTAAATGCGGATAAATATAACGTCATAACATTCACCCGAAAGCATCATCCAATTATTTATGATTACAAAATATCCAGTAATAACTTAACTCGAGTTACCAACATTCGTTATCTAGGCATTACCCTGGATTCAAACTGCACTTTAACCTTCACATTGATAAGAGTACTGATTCTGCGCATAAGTAAACCTTTTACCAGAGGCAACTCCATCAAAATACTCTACAATGCGTTTGTTCGTAGTGTCCTAGAATTCGGAAGTGTAGTTTGGAGTCCCCAGTATGCTGTTCACGTAGATAGGATTGAGAGGGTACAAAAGAAATGTTTGAAATCGTTAGACTTTCGGACAGGTAGCCTCTGCACCGATTACGCAGAGAGAGTAACAACACACAAAATGCATTTTCTGTATTCAAGACGAAAATTCTTAGACAGCATTTTCTTATATAAAATTATTCATAACCACATCGACTCTGCACCCCTTTTGGAAAAAAATCTTTTTAAAATCCCGCGGTCTTCCTCCTCACGTTCAAAAGATACTTTCTATATTCCCTCTTTTCATTCAAACTACGCAAAAAATACCTTCTTCAGACGCTCTTGCATGTGTTATAATGGAGTGTTGAACGACATAGATATATTCTCAGTGTCATTAATTACTTTTAGGAAACAATTGAGTAATTTGTTGTTGCATTAGTTTTAGTTTACAGCTAATAATTTAGGTACTCGTACTAAATGAAAATAGTACGATCCGACTAGAAATTTACATTGTTGTGGCTACATTTACAAGTTTTGTTAAAATTAATGGTAATGTAGGTCTATTTGTTTAAGTGTATTTGTTAAAACAATTGTTTATGACTGTTTTTTACCTAAATAAAAAAAATAAAGCTGCGAATGACGTCGCCATATTTTCCAACACGTTGGTTATTTTTAGGAAAAAAATAGGCGATTTGTTGTTTCATTAGCTCATAGTTTAATTTGTTATTAAGTTGCTTTGTAGTCGCATTTACTAATTGTTAAATTAGTTTTTGAGTATAAAGTTTTTGGTTTAATAAGTTATTAGTTTAATTTTGACTGTTAATTTATTTTTGCTACTATTTATAATGTTTTGAAGTAATTAATGGTAAAATAGGTCTATTTGTTTTATGTATGTTTTCACACAACTAAATATGACTGTTTTTAGCTAAATATATACGTTTATATGTATACGCTCATAGCTTACTATCTGATATATCAGATAGTAAGCTATGAGCCTTTGTGGTTCAAGTAAGTCAGTCGAACCCAACTCAATTGTCATTTCGTGTCACGGCAGAGTATTTCACACAAAGCAGAAATATAATAGTAACTTAGCGCTATTTTTTCTTTGCGCTGAACCCGATAGAACGAAGCGGAAAGCACGCTATTCCGCCGCGGCGCAGAGTGCCTTTTTTATTCAGCGAAAGGCCGCCGGAAATAGCGGCCGAGCGCAGCGCAGGGCTGAAAGGCGCCGGGGCGGGGAGGGCGTACCAGGGCCAAATGGCAGATAAGAGAATGGACCGGGCGGAGGAATTAGAGGGCATCCCTTTTAGTAATAAGATTTTGCGAGTTGATAAGCAACTTAAAAGGCGGTCCGGCAAGTGAGACTTTACGGGGTTAACATTAGGCGGCGATAAGTCGCGAGATCGTCGCCCTCAAAGGGTTTCCCTTTTTCAAAAGAGGCTAGACAGCGAAGGCACGGGAGACTTACGACCTTCAGTGTCTTATCTGGCGTATAATTGAACATAGAAGTATCTACGCCGATTATTCCCTAATCAACCCAAACGGCGGTCAAGAATAAAAATGATAAAAAGAAAGAGAGAAGAACAGGAATAGAGACAGAGAAACAGAAAGCTAGAAAACAATTTATATTGAAATCGAAATTGAAATCTCCAACTACAAATGTTATTTCCAAAAAGAATATCATAGAGTGAAAGCTAATAAGGAACTTACACGAACACAAACTCACTAGTTTATATATAATTGAAATATATTTTTATACATAAGTTCGAGCACGTTACAGAATACCACAATAAACCTCAATGGCCAAAGATCCGTGAACGTATACATGTTTAAATTCATAAATATTGATGAACAGTGACACTGCATAAACGAGTGACGGAAACTAAAAAACTAGGAAACCGTGACGGAAACTAAAAACTAGGAAAACTAGGAAACTAGGAAACTCTCTTCTTAGATTAGATTATGATCAGATAAGGGTGGGATAAGAACACCTGCTCTGTGATAGTCAAGGATGTGATATTAATGGACCGATATTTTAAACAACCTCAAGCAATGTTGGAAATGTAGGTGAATTAGAATTGAGGTAAAGGGGAGGAAAATGACGTTTTCCTTTTCTTCAGTTTCAATCGCTATTTTACGCAGTATAACCTTTAAGCCACTTGTAATTCTTAGATTATATATATATATATATATATATATATATATATATATATATATATATATATATATATATATATATATATATATATATATATATATATATATATATATATATATATATATATATATATATATATATATATATATATATATATATATATATATATATATATATATATATATATATATATATATATATATATATATATATATATTATATATCCTTCTAGCCGTGTTCGGCCATAGCGACTGCATTGTAGATTTTAGTGACTTCTTTAGTCTTCTCAGAGTCCATTGTTCGGAAGCAGTCAAGTGCGCAGGCTATATTATAGTGCACAGGTGGGAGCGCGACCACGGGTGCACTCTCTCTTCCTCCCTCTTCTGAACCTGATGGAACGGAGACCGTTACGACCAGAGAAAAGTTTGGATGCAGATAAAATAAAATAAATTAATTAATGGCCAACACAGCAATGGCTGTCATTGTTAAATTTGTACTCAATATTGCAGAAGTATTTTTTTCGGATTTAGTTCGTTTTTCCACACTGTCATTTATGAAATTGGTATAGTAGTTATGGCTTGTGGCGATGTTTAAGGTTTTTCTGAAGCTATTGTAGAGATGACCGGTGACTTATTGGTATGTAGTTGTTGTAGCAGGCGGTGATGTAGAAGATGCATTATTGGATTTATCCTGGTTTTCTGATGATCTCGTGTTGTTGCTCATGGGGTTGTGTTGAATACAACATACAGTCTCTTGTTCCGACATTATACAAAATTGTGATAGTTTCCCTTTTGGCAAATCCCCGTCAGTTTTTGGACAATTTTCCGGCGGTAGACATACTCCTAAAACGCCATTTATTTCACATGACTCTTCACGGCAGTGTATATGCCAGGTCCCTTGGCACTTCCGCAAGGGCTCTTTCCAATACTGGTAACGGCGATTATGTTGAAGAGGCATTGGTTGTCAGCTATCGTCACTTGCAGAGGTCCACCACTATCGCCTCCACAAGAGTCTCGTCCTCCTTCTAAGCTTCCAGCGCACAATTGATCGTCCGTTATACCTTGCGGTATAACGGACGATCAATTGTGCGCTGGAAGCTTAGAAGCTCCCAGCCAGTAACGACAGCTCGCTTGTTTTCGATGGTCGACTTTGTCCATAGACACGCTGGTCGAATATTTAAAGTGAACAGCTCAGACCGATAAGATCCTTCGGGACGCGTCCCGTGTTAACCGCGAGTGAATCCAGACTTTAGAATTCACTATATTCTTATAAATTTATTATTTAATTATTATTTAGAGGTAAGAAAATTTTAAAATTAAAAAATCCTATACGATAGCCACATAATTCTTAGATTATGTGGCTATCGTATAGGGGTTCCTCTTAACTTACTAGTTTTCTTTGTTATAAATTAGTTTTCAATATCTTTTCTCAGTTGCTGTTTTTTTAGATATACATCGGTCTGTTATCCATTGAATATCCTGTTGAGTATTGATCAGTAATTAATATCAATAATTATGGAAAATATCTTTATTTATTTATTTAATTTATTCAGGAAATTCACAATAAAATGCTTAAAAATACATTATCGAAGAATATAAAATATAGAAATATTTACCCATAATCGTGTATTTATAAATACGATCGCATATCGTTCCACTAAGCTAAGCTTGTGCTAAAGTGGATATTCATTTCTGCTGGGCATAAGAGCATGAACAATATTTCTCCGTGAATGACTTCAAACCGTATACTATCACCGCAACTGTGGTCTAATTTAGGCCCTAATATAATCCTGTAACTTTCTTCTTATCGGGAGTTTGTTATTTTGCGTTATTGATATATGATATGATATAAGTCTTTAGCAAAGTTCTGAAATAAAATGACTTTCTATCCCTTTCACCAACTCAACGCTAGAAAACGCGATAGGCACAGAAGCCATACATTCAAATCTCATAACAAAATATATAGGACTTAATTAGGTAAATTCGAAAGCTACAAATTGAAGGTAATATAAGAGTAGACGCGAAATAGGATTTTGCTGAAATCAATAGAAAATTAAACTTTTTGGACAAGCACATCCCCAGCAGGAAATTGTAAATTTCGAAGATTAATGTTGACTTTAGTGACATGGTATACCGCGTCATAAAAATAGAAGAATAATAATAATATACAGAATGTAAAACAACGCATGGGAAAATGGGGTAACGTAACGGACGTTACCACATTTCAATAATAAGTTTCGTCCCAGTAACCACGTTAAAAAACTGGTTCCAGTAAGATCACCGAAGTTAAGCAACGTCGGGCATGGTCAGTATTTGGATGGGTGACCGCCTGAGTACTGTCACGTGATGTTATAAAAAAGATCGGTCACCTGTAAGATGATTGTCGTTAGACAATAAGGTGGGCCGCTGTCGGTATAAAGGATTTTAAAAAATGGGACATCTGACGTGACATAATGAAACAGTCAAAACAAGGCGAGATGAGTCGAGAGGAATTCTATGAATTGCAATAAAATATAAATAGCAAAAGAAATTCATTAATCAGCTCCCTATCGTAGTAATTTCTAACCATTTAATACCAGTCATAATATTAACATATTGGGAGTTAGACAATTCGTTCCTCTCCACGTCCTAATGATTTTAGTATTCCCAGAATGAAGAAAATTTTGATTCATGATTGTTTCGTTGAGCTCTTCCTTAGAAACAAAATGACTCTCTGGATGGTGGATGGTCGGCTTATCTCCCTGTTCACTACGCACCGTAGACTAATACACAAAGGTAAAAATGATAGGGATTGTTAGAATTACGTCTATGGAGTCAGGGGTTGAAACTGTGTCTCATTATCTTTAATTCTATGTAAATGAACGTCTGACGGAAAGGGAATGGAACGAGAAGGGCGGAGGAGGGGGGATAGACAGGAGGCAAGGGGAATAAAGCATTACAGAATGGCGAAGAGCGGATGGCGGCGAAAGAGAAATGTACTTCTCACTCGAAATTTGTATAAGTAATTGCGGTTGATGTTGCTCGTCTCCACTAAATGCTGAAGTACCCTCTTTTACAATCATAATTTTGTCTGGCTTTATGAAATTCCCAACTTTTCCAGCCGTTCTTTCTACACGGTATGCCAGTTCGTCTTTCACTGGGTTGCCTATTGGGTATTGGCATGCGTTCTATCTATATATTAAAGACTGATAGTAGTCATATAATACTCCCTATTAAATAACTGACCGTATCATTGTGTTATAGTGTTGAAAATACTGGCTAGACTATAATATAATTCAAAAAGTGAATGTTTCCTGAATTATACTACCTGACATGGAAAATGGCTTGAAAGGGACAATGAGCTATCATTTAAGTATTTTTATCGCGCCAAATACAGACGTATCATAAAACTAAATTCGAAATACAATAAAACATTATTACGCAGGTTGCCTATAATCAGCTACTGGCAAAGTGCACCTCGGATCATTCGAAGTAATAGATCTATTTTTGTATTTGTTACTCAACTGGTACAAACTTTGAACAGCCCTAACTAGGTAACACCTGTGCTAAAGAAGTTTTACATTGTAGAAATGTTGTTGCTTTTGTTGCCTTCTATTATCAGACAGTGTTTTTATATATTGTAGATTATATAATTATAGGAAATCTTAATTTACATAATATGAATGTATATCAAACAAAATAATGAACAAAATATTTATATTTCATAGTTATAGCACGATTTTACATCTAAAATAAACTTCTGCTGTATTATTGTTGTTATTACCTAATCTTCAGTCAGCTGCATATTTATTGTATGATTTGTAACTCAACATTTAGTAGAAAAGTATCATAATTCGAAGGGCTGAAAAATATTTTTATGCGAGAACCAACATCACAAAACGTGAACTAAATGGTGATCACGACACCTATGACACTCGCCACTAGTTAAATATTGCCCTTCCAAGAGTACATCTAACATAGACACAAAAATCATTTAATTACGTTAGTTTTAAGCTTGCTGCCTCCCTCTCCAAACAAGACTTCTAGAGTTAACAATAGTCGAGAGCTTTATGCAAAGAATATTGGCATCCACACATGCTTTCGATAAGTTGGACGAGTTCTACAGCTGTGCTGAATCGATTGTAGTCTAAATATTATTTGTATATTAGATTTAAACAGTTTATGGCAATGCTATTTTATAATATTGATAGGATTTTTCTTATACGCTTCAGGCTGTTTGTTTAGTTGTTAAGTTGACTTTTGAAACAGTATTATTTCCAAATTATGTTGGAATTAAATTAGTGGATCTTTTTTTTATTTGTTTTGTTAAGCTTTTTTGTTTCTTTTATTGCGTTTATTTTTGTTTTATTTTGTTATGTATTTTAATTAAAAAATCGTATAATGCGGAAACGTGCGACTTATTTATAATATTTTCTTACAGCTTAGGCCACAGTATTTCCTTTTTAGACAACTTTGTCAACTATGTATTTTACATATCATATGTCGACAAAGTTATTTGTAAACAGGTATTTGTTATTTTTAAACAACAATTTTAAAAAATCATTGATAATTCTTATCTTTAAAATAATGCTTACTATTTTGAAATAAGAAAGGAATTTATAATTAATATTTTATGATTGTGGAGGGGAAGTGTAGATTTTTACAATTACGTAGTATTATTTTCTCTATAAAAGAGGACTTGTAATTATTTTTAACCGGCTAGCTTTCACTACTCGGGTACATCGTGCGTCTGGTAATTCAGTTAAACATAATAGAAATTACTTATAATATTAAATAAACTACGTTAATTGATTTAACCTGATTCTCATGCAATCTAATTTTGTAGTCCATGTAAAGCAATAACGGAATTACTAATGAGAATATAAACGGGCAACAATGAACCCAAAGGACGCTTCTGCCAAGGGGATATCTAAAACATATGTCACACAGAGGGAATGAGAGGGGGAGGGGCAAATGTGACAAATTGGAGTTTTCAACTAATACGGGCGAACCCGCACCCTAGGACGGTATAATCATATAAAATGATTTTTTTAACCGTGGTGTGAATGCAGAGCCTTAATGACAAGATAGTACACCGTCTAACTACGCCAACATGCCCATGCGAGACTAAATCCTTACAGCGTGGTACTAGCAAGTTGACCCAGCAGGCAGCCTGGCGCCGTCACTAACAGATTTAGCATTGGATTTCTCCGTCATCCCGTCTGGTTACGGGTACGAAGTCGCTTGCGCGGCCTCTACCTGATGTTAGCGGTAATTCATTTCAATTGTATCGCGGATCGCGTCTGTTCAGGCGGGATCGGGTAGCCAATGGATCCTTTCAAGAACAGCTGACCTCAGGTCAAAAACCACCCACCGCTTCTTAGGAGACGTAAAAGACTCCCCAGTTAATCACAGGAGTGCACAGTCCGTTGGCTGATGCCGCATGATGCGCAGACTGCCCAACAGCGCCCGAAGGGCATCACCCGCAGTTCACTGATCCACCTGCCGTGGGGAAACAGAGTCCCTACCAGGTTGAGCTGACCCAAGTTAACGAGCGGGTCATAGTGGTCCAACTGAACAAGAACCATACGCTGTCAACCAAATGTGACAGTCTGATAAGCTAGGAGGTGGGGTGAGGGGGGGGGGGGCTCTAAATGTGACGTAATATTTTAGAGAAATAAATGAATCGCTGAGATTTTGGTTGCAGTCGTCGTGCGCCACGGATTTTATTAACAACATTTATTATACAACATAATAAAATATGAATCTCATATTGTTAAAAAGTAATTATAACAGAGCAGAAATCTAATTGAGACAACGCGAGCGATCGACACCAATTCAATTTCTTCACTTGCTGCAAATTAAATGTTGTTTTCGATTACAGTTTCGCATGAAAATCCTTGCATGATAAACAGTATTTAACCTAATTAGTCTCTAAGGTGATTTTTAATTACTCCATAAGATTTAATATCCAATTACTAACGATAGGCAATCGATTAATGGTCTGTCAATAATAGATCAAGAGCCAGCGACGGGGAAAGTTACTTGCGCCGGCAAAAATAGTCATGTCTAAGACTATAAAGAAGAGAACGTAAGAACAACTTCCGTTGATCAATACAAAAATGTACATCCCAAAAATCTTGAGTTCTTCTAACTTTTTTGAAGTAAAATTCGCATTATCAGATATAAGAATATTTATAGGAAATATGGGTAAAGCAAGTTCTAGAAACGTAAGGTTTTTTATTCTAAATTGTATTAATAATTGTAGAAATACAACAGACGTCTTCAGGACATTTTGGACTGCGCTCAACATCACAGGTAGCAAACGGTGTCGTTCAGCTTAGGCCATAAGATTTATTGTCTTTTCGGGTCGGTCCAACTCACGATTTAGCAGCTATTCAATAGCTTTCTCGTATGGAGGACGACGCAGGGAAGGACTCTCGCGTCTCAGACCTAACGACTGGTGGATCGGTTTCCCCTGGGGCAATGCCTCCCGGCGCGACTGGACGGTTTGCGCACCGTGGGGCAACACCTCGGTTTTATGCACTCTGACTAATTACTAAAAGAGTCGGGAGACTTTGGAAATATACTGTTTCCTAAGCAGCGGGGGTGGATGTTGACCTGTCGCCAACCACTCTTGAAACGACCAATTGGCTACCTGATCCTGATTTCAGAGCAGGACAAAAGATGCTGATGATCCACAATAGATTCAAACTGAATCACCGCTGAATATACGGCAAGTATATTGCAGTCGGGTGGTTGGAGGTTTACTGATGGTTAATTCCAGACGGAGATATCCTTCTAAAACTGGCATTCAGGGGGCGAGGCTGTCGTTCGGTACCATTCCCGGTGCCTCGCCGTAAGGCATTGGCCTCTGGCGGGCATGTTAGCTTAGTTAGACGGTAGGTTTGTATTCGTCTCTAAGTCTTCTACGCTCGATCATTATCGTAAAAACTTCCTGAGGTGACGGGTTCACATGTTGTAGTTGAGACCTCTAAGTGGAAGTGTATTTATTTGCATAGGCTTATAAAATTCAGCCCGACAAAAACAAAAATAGGAGATTAGCCATCATGGCACCTGCGCAGAACGCTCTCCCACGAGATCCATCAAGATCTACGCTGTTTTTACCTAAAACGCCGCTCGGAATGAAAATAAAATATTGACATAAACCTAACGGGTCATTCATTTTTTAAACCGAGTCCGGCCGAGAAAGGGTGTATTGCACGGCAACTAATAAATTCTCGCAGCAGGTTTCTCGGCGCCCGCACAACCGGTCATTTTTTCCGTGACGTCACGTCTGGCGGATGCCGCAAAATGGCCGACTTTCCGCTTCATTCACACTTAATGAACATTTTGCATATGAAATGTACAAATGGCCGGCAAATCGTGCAACGTTTATCGGTTATTTACGCATCACTTCACAATGTCTATCGATATTATTCAGTATTACGTTACTAAGTATTTTTTTTTTTTGATAACTATTATCAAATAAACAATTCAGATTAGGTATGCTTACCAAGGAGAGGGATTAAACTTTTCTAAAAAAATCTATGTCAATGTCTATTTATTTTTAGAAACAGAAACAGGGTAATTTTGCACTTCTTTGGTATACTATTTTAAACTACAAAAAATAGAGGGGTATTAAATATCAGTATTAATTTAACTTTAATGCAATCGGAGCCGCGGGCCCATCAAGCAGTCTCTAAAATTCCGGAGCACTTCCCAGCAATTTCATTAATCATAAATGCAGGCTATGATAACCCGGTGTTTCACAGGTAGTTGAGAGCGGACGAGAATTCGTAGAATAGTAATGTCTGGGCGGATAAATGACGGGTGATTTTTTCAGTCCCGCCCAACTCTACACAGAGAATGTTAAAAATGGCATAGCTATATAACGGAAAATGGATACTTCAACAAAATGTTATGTATGTATGTAAGTCATAGACACCAATGTGTTCTACCATTTTCGACGAGTATTGTGTACACTCAAAGCTATCAATGGGCTCGATTGCGTTTCTTCGTGAACTAAAATCGGAAATTAGTCCGTGTGAACGAGACAGGGCAATACGCTAGAGCGGAGTGTGAGATGACCGGTTGTCACTTGTTCGCATTAAAACTGCGCGCCAAGGTCAAATCTTAAACCGCACGAAATATGCTCGAATTTATTCGCACGAGTATAAGTTCAACAAGTAGTATTTATCGACGATCGTTCGTTTCATATTCTGCTCTAACGTATTGCTCTGTCTCGTTCGCTTGGATTAATTTTAGTTTTAGTTCACAAAGAAACGCAATCGGGCCCAATATGTTATTATTTCTATCTATAATCCACTTCCACATAGAATTCAAGATATTGACATTTGTCGACCTTTCAAAAATAAATTGAAGAATAAAATATTTTAAATATTCTTATACAATAGATTTCAATTCAAGGAAATATGACCAATTCATTTCATTATGATTGGGAATTAATTCATAATCATTATGATTGGGAATTAAATGTGTTACTAAACAGTTTTTATATTTAAATTATTGAAGATTCTGTTCCTTCATGTATAAGTAATATAATTTTGTTTGTAATTTTAATATTATTAAAATGATAATTGTTATTTTTATGGTAAATTGTATCCCAATGGCTATTTATTGTCTATCAATTATAAACTTTATTATTTACCATATGACGTGAAAATGACATATGAATAATATTTTTTAAGAAAAACATTTTGTTTTAGGACATTCACTGATTAGTGGTTAGTTTATGGAATTCTATGTAGATTTATCTCTAAGAAATTTTGGTTAATATATTATATTTTGAATTTTCTTTGTCACATCTTATGGCAAAAATTTTGTTTACCCAATAGATAGGCTATGCTAGCTAACTGAAAACTGTTATTTCACCTAGTATATACTATAATTGACAATAATAAGTTGATTTATTCAGTTTTGTATAGGTCAAAAGTAATGTGAACGTGAGACAAGGGAAAATAGAAACAAAAGGATAAAAGAAACAGCGTACAAAACAATTATAAATCGTATGTTCTACCAGGCTATTATTTAATGTGAGGTGCCACGAGATACTACCTCCCAATTACTCCATAGCTGACCACCATTGGAGACACTCATCACTCATATGTATCATAATACATGTACACAGCAGTATCATGTCTAATGCGAAAATTTATTTTGCAGATATTATTATATTTCTGACTTTTGAGACTGAAATTGAATTGACACTGAAACATTATAAAAGCGAGAATTTGATTTTGGATTATTAATTTAATTTATTTTACGTGATTTTTTCAACTGTAAATATATAAATGATTGCTGGCGTTAGAGTTATCACTAATATTCGAATATTATTACAAAATCTCGTATGGGGACACTATAAATACTTTCCAGGGGACATCTATAATATTCCTATTGTCTCCGGTCTATCCTACAGCCAAAGAAACGTGAATTGAACAGTGAAGACAATAAAAAAATTCGATTTACTTCCCAATTCTGATAAAATAAATGATTGATTAAATTATGTATTGAAAAGGTGAAGAATCTTCTGGCGTACCAACTAATATACGAAAATCAATGTTTTATTTATGTTTCTTTTAATATAAGGCACTGAAAAATATAAAACTGAATATTAGAGAATAAATCCGGTAAGCATTATAAATAGGTTTGACTAAGAATTTACCGGCGTTGTTGTAACGTCGGTTGCAACATCGCCGAAACGCCGGGTGCTACAAACTTCACATGGTAAATTCGTTTTTAAACATATTTGTAATGTTAAACAACCGCGATAATCTTCGATTACAGAAAGAATTTCTAATTATACGTTTAATTCAAAATTAATCGATCGCTTAATTTTGGTGGGTATTTGCCGAGATTTTAAAATATCGAGATCCAATAATGTCGCGCTCACACAATTCGCTATTAGAGCGAATATATAATATACTAGCTGCGCCCCGCGGTTTCACCCGCGTGGTAATGAAAAATTGTGATAATGATGATAGAAAACTATATATCTTTATTAATTATAGCCTATGTGTTATTCTGATATGTAAGCTATATTATTGTAAAGTTTCATCAAAATCCATTCAGTAGTTTTTGCGTGAAAGAGTAACAAACATCCATACATACATTCTTACAAACTTTCGCGTTTATAATAGTAGTAGGATTTGAAATTTTGTGTGCAACGTTTTTAATTTATTTGTCATTTAATGTTCGCTCCTGATGTCCGTCTATTACTTCTTTAAAATATACTTTATCCGAAGTGAATCAACCTGTACCTACATCTCTGAAACTTGTTTTGGAAAATTGAGTAAAATATCATATCATACACAGCCACAGTTACGCTTTCCCATTAACGCAGCAGTTTCGCTTATTACATTAACACAAATGAACAAAGTTCGGCACGAATCACGAACGCTGTAAATTTATCTCCCTTAAGTCAGGAGGGACGAGAACATCGTATTTGTATACATATTATACGCGGCCCGATGGCATTATGCTCTGGGCAATTATCCTGCCAGGCCCATAAAGTTGCGTTATGGGTTTCTGCGATTCCCGGCGGGAGCATAAACTACACAGTCGAAGTTTTGTTTACGAAAAAGATCATTATCAATAGACGCGAACGCTTACTGGAATGAAATAAGCAAAACGTCACTTGAAGGTAGGGAGTACCATCTTGAAAATAGGGCAATTTTATGGGCAAGCAGCGCCTCTCTATCTGTTTGATCTGTTAAATTGCATTACTGTATTGGTTATATAAAATTGTATTTAGAAACTACAGTTTTTAAGCACATTTAAGTACTTCCCTGAAGTCTATTTATATCGCTCATAAATCAAACTTGTTTAAGCGCATATTACCTACTAGGCCGTAATCCCTATAATAAATGTATTGGACGTTAATGAAAGCTCAGAATTTAAAAAAAAATACTTTTATACCTGACCTTCTATTGATGTACGATACCTTTGTTATAGGGATTATGGCCTACTTGCTAATAGGCACTTAAACAAACTTGATCTATGAGCCATATAAATGCACTTCGGGGAAGTAGGTACTCAAATGTGCTTAAAAATGCAATTGAAAATTTGTTTTTTTTTGCATTTTGAGAACCGCTGCAATATCCAATATTCTATAGAAGTACTTTAATACTACTATTCATTCATATACATTTTCTATATATTCCTTATGAAGTTACGTGTACAAAGTGATATAGACCAGTGGTTCCCAATTAGTTTTTCCGGCGTACCAGTTTAAGAAAGACCTCAAACTCGTGTACCCGTTATTGCAGGAATGCCAATAGAGATGAAATTAGTTTTTTAAACATTTATTACCATAAAAATACAGTTGAAATGTCGCGTGTCGGTGAAAATTAGTAAAATGTGACAAATGTGCACGTTGTTCTTTCCACAACTCTGATAAATCTGGTTGCTTTTTGGTCAGCTTCAATCGCAACTCGTTTTCGAATTGAAGCCTATGACGTTGTTTAGATTTTAAGTTTGTCATGGCCAAAAATCCGCTCTCGCAAAGGTCGGCCGTGTAAAATATATGATAGCAATTGTTGTTTGAGTAATGGTTTTTTAATTATTAAATTATTTTAGTCAAGAGATTGCCTTGCTTACCCCTTGATGCAACTTCGCGTATCCCTGGGGGTATGCGTACCACTAATTGGGAAACACTGATCTAGACGAATTCTCAGATGATTGTATTACAAACAACCTGAAACTTAATGAGGAATAATGTCATAGCATCAAATTTATCAGAAATATAAATAAAGGTAAGGATGCTATAATCTTTCTGGGTGCGCGCTAAAAGAGGTAAACGAAGTAAAAGAACTTGGCATCAGATTTTTTTAATATTTATTTTTTGGTATTTTTGTACCACTGAATAGTATTTATAGGATATATGGATCTATCAAATATGGATAGTGTTATCGCTATCCATATTTGAAATGTGTGCACTCGCAAAACCTATATGAAATACAAATTATAGAACATCTTTCTGGTTTATGGCAGCAGGTTCTAGTGACACTGCTCCTAAAGTACTGGGGTTAGTTTCAAGGGAGAGCTTTCATGACTGGATTTTATAATATCATTTAATTTCACGTTTTTATGTAACAAAAAATATATTTCGCAAATTTGTATCTGTCTCTATGTATAACACCGCCTAAGAAGTAATCACAGTTACCTTTTAACACGGTCTTAATTGATGCAAATAAACGAGAGCACGAACGGTATATTTAGAGTTGCTCCAGGGGCGGACTATGGCGTGAGACAATTAAGCGTAATTGAGTCATTCGGCGCTCACCGGTCGTTAAGGAGATCGTTTACGTTGCCCGCAAAAGGATAACGCCACCGAGCGATCTGTTTTGAAGCGGATCGCGCAAATGCACACCGCACAGCACCGCTTTCCAGCTTTTTTCCCTTTCGGCGGTTTGGCTACGGGGCAAATGGCCGCTCGTTTAATTAGATATGCTAACGTGCTACGAAGCTAAATAGCGAAATAAAATTTTATCGCTTTTCTTTGTTTCGCTTTGATAAAACAAGTGGCTGTAGTCAGAAACGCATTCGTTTTGATGTCACACGGACTACATCGTGGAAATTTCTTTTGAATTTTTTTTTTATCCAATCTATATAATAAAAATGACTCGGGTTTTATGTATGTTACCTAATAACTCACGAGAGGCTGGCCCGATTGGGATGATTCTTTTTTGTTTTGTTCATAATCACTTCCGTCATAATATAGGCTATAAAAAATCCGGAAAATGTCACGGAAAGTGAGAAAAGTCAGAAAAAAACAAACATTATTTTAGTACCGAGCTTGATCATAGATGGCGTTGTTTGACAAGAATAAAAATACGAAAATTCAAAAATCAAAATGGCGGCAGAGGGCGAAAGCTGACAGGGTGGTCGGCGGCAGAGGGCGAAAGCTGACTGGGTGGTCGGCGGCAAAACTAGATAAGAAAAATAAAATAATAAGAAGAAGATGCTTACTTTAATTAAAACGATATTGTGCTGTTCTTCTGCCGTTCTGCCTTTATTGTCTATAGAGCGGGGGTAGTTGTCTACCTTACGGCGACTGCTCTTGAAATGACCATTGGCCATCCGATCCCGGTTCAGAGTCGGGCAAAGGACGCCTTGGTCCGCGACAGATTCGGTGCACTCCGTTTCACCGCTTCGTAAGGGAGAGGACCGCGCAAGCGACCTCGAACTCGAAACCAATCGAGAGACCGGAGAAATCTGGTCACAATTGGAAGTGAGGGCGCGAGTATCTCGAGCCCGCCGGGTTTATTCCTGGCTCACTCGCGGTAAGGCGTTGGACTCTCACGGGTTGTGACGTAGCTGGACGTAGAATTGTACTGTCCAAAGTCTTCTACGTTCACTGCAGGGCGACAGAACGACTAATCGTTAAAACGTCCTCTGGTGACGGGCTCGCCCGTTGTAGTCGACACCGCAAGATGCCTTTATTGTCACTAGGCGGTCTTTTCGGCTGAATTCACAATAAGCTTTACTGATTACTGAACTGTGCCTATTATTAATTAGCTCGTTAAGTAAATGTCACAATACACCGCGAACCGCCCTTTGACCAGCGACATTATGCCCCATAATTTCAAAGGTTACTTGTAGGAAGCTGCTATTTTATGGAGAGAAGCTTATTGTTCAACAGTTTATTTCAACTGTTTTGTGAAGAAGGCTTTCATTAGTTTATGTTTCTCTAATCTGTCACTAGAGCTCTGTGTCCACTGAAGACAACCAATATATAAGCATTATCTAATAATTTATTCATTCAAAAATATTAATTTACATTCTATTCAATTTAGAATCTGCCTAACTAGGCCATAGCACGTACTAAGGAAGACTATGTATGGCAATGATTTATTCATATGTAGATAGTAATAAAATGAAACATACAAAATGTGATAAAATATAAAACAGATAAGTGAATTCAAATTAAACTTATAATTACATTTAAATATATCGATATAGCATGGTCATGGAAATAAAAATTAATATAAAATGTCGTAATATGAAGATTATAGTACAAATAAATAAATAGTATAAAACGTATTACAATGTATCACAATAATAATAATGCAAAGACCTTTACTTTAAAATATGACCTATTAACTTTTCCACCTTATTTCTCCTAAGATGAAGTAAGTGTCGTGTAATTTTAAATTTTAATTGGGTTTTACTTAATATTTCGGCATGTTTTTATGGATTCTTCTAAAATGTTATAAATTTTGGGCCCTATAAAGCCAAAGTGTCTTTGGGCAAAAGATATTCGGGTTTTCCGTACAATTTGCTTACAGGCTGTGGCGCTCCTCGTTGCAATGTTATGATCAGTTTTTCTTCATTTTAATATATTTACTTATCTACAACCGTAAATATATTTCGTATGTCATTTTTTTCCAATTGCGTTTGTAGAAAAATACTATATGACTTGAGTCATACTGTATTAGACGTTTAGGTAGCCAACGGTTCTCGTGCAGTTGCTGCCAACTATGGCTCACTATCTCGTTTTCAGGTCGGCGTGTCCCAGGCTATAATGCTCATTGATCAGTTTCCTCTGGGGGATGACAGTATGGCTCTACTGGGCGGTTTTCACACTGTGCGGCGACAGCCAAACGACTGTGCACTCCGGCGAATGACGATATATGGTTTCCTAAGCAGCGGGGGTGGTATCTGACCTACTGGCAGCCGCTCTTGAAACGACCAATTGGCCACCCGATCCTGCTTCAGAGACTGGCAAAGAACGCCATGGCCCTTGATAAATTCAAACTGAATAACCGCTTACAGTAGCTAGAGGTGTCAACTACAACGGGCGAACCCGTCACCTCAGTTTTAACGATTAGTCGATCTCCCGTGAAGTGAGCGCAGAAGACTTGGACAAAACAGTCCACCGTCAAGCTCCGCCACATGCCCGTAAGAGGCCAACGCCTTAACCGCGAGATAACCGGGTGTGTTACCCAGCGGGCTTACACTCACGCCCTTACTTCCAGTTGCGACCAGATTACTCCGGTCTCTCGATTGGTTACGAGTTCGAGGTCGCTTGCGCGGTCCTCTCCCTTACGAAGCGGTGAAACGGTGTATACCGAATCTTTCGCGGACCACGGCATCCTTTGCCGGGCTGTTCACCCAGGATCGGGTAGCCGATGGTCGTTTCAAGAGCAGTCGCCGTAAGGTCCGCAACCACCCCCGCTCTATAGGAAACAGTACTGCTTCCAGACTCCCCCGACTGTTAGTCAGAGTGTACAATCGATTGGCTTACGCCGCACGGTGCGCAGACCTTCCAGGAGCGCCAGAAGTTTGATTCCTAGGGGAAACTAGCCCTAAGGCCAGAGTCCTGCCCGGGCTCGCACTTCATGCGTGGAGGTCGCCGGAGCAGAATGCGTTTCGTGGCCAACTCAGCAAGGGCCCATTAGCTCCCCGCTTACAGTAGCTAGCGTACTGTGCAACCTTAAACCCGTAACCAGTCGGGTGGATGGAGAAATCCGACCATAACTGGTAGTCAGGTGCGAGGCGGCCCGCTGGGTGCATCTCAGTGCCTCGTGTAAGGCGTTGGCTTCTGACGGGCATGTGGCGGGATCCCTAAGTCTCTACGCTCACTCCTCGGGTGTACGGTTATAATCTCCTGGGGTGACGGTTTCTCCTCGAAGGTGTATTATTATTACGGCGTTTTATTATTAAGACCAGTCACGAAATAACATAAATAGCTATTTTTAGGATATGGCCTACGTTTCTCATTATTGTATTATTATACGAGTAGTTGGGCAAAAAGTCCCTTTCCGATTGATAAATGTATTAATTGCAAATTATAACTTAGTCTTGATTCATGCAATTTTAATAATAGGTTAATTTTTGCAATAGGCGATAATAAATAATAATTTTCTGAGATGACGTGATTCGGAATTCGTTCTCGCAACAAGTTCAATGTCTCGCGAGTAGTGTGGGCCATAACACCATCTTGCTGAAACCATCTTCCAGTGGAAGAAACGAAGGAAGAAAGGAGAAAGGAACACTTAAATAATTTTTCAAGACTTCCTCGTTCTACTTTTGCTAGCGAACCGAAACCATTCTCAAAGAATTTTTGATTAAACCGTAACGATTGCAATTGTGGCATTTTTGTAGAAATACGGTATGAAATAAGGGAGAAAAAATGATATGAATATTTTCGTTCGCTCTGCATTAGTGTATCGTTCCGTATTGTAATCTCTTAAGTTAAATGTATCAAACAACAAAACACATAACGACATTGTGAGTGTCGGCTCCAACGCGTGACAACGTGGAGTTTACCCTTTAAGTGCTATTGTCATTGAATATACAATATGCAAAGGGGGTAAATAAACGCATTTCGTATACTACTGAAAGGATATATGTACTTTTATTCATATAAAATTGCTTACTTGCTTGATTGATTGATTGATTAATTGATTGATTGACTGATTGATTGATTGAGCGTATATTACTATGTTAGGAAAACTTATTTAATTTTTAAATATTCTGTATAGATGGCGCTAAAATTAATCTATACTAATATTACAAAAAATGAATGTTTGTAAATTTGTATGTTTGTATGTAGAGGGTAGCCTCCTGAACTACTTTCCCCCCTGATTTCAAAAATTCTTTTATTAATGGAAAGCTCCATTATCAATGATTGTTATAGGCTATATTTTATTGTGATGAATATTGGTTATCAATACGAAATCCATTTTTTTAATGTTGATCATTATTTCCCGTGACCCTTCAATTGAAAATACACTTTTTCCACGTTCATTCCTTTGTGATTTTTAGCAAACATAAGGACTACAATATGTTTGGGACCGAAAATATTTATTTACAGTGTGATTTTATTCCAAAAACTAAGAAATAAAATTTAAAATAAACCTTTTTTTAATATAATGAGTCTTATTTTATTAACACGCTTTTATTAGGTCGACCTGTATGTAACTATGTAAGGGAATCTAAGGTAACTAATTAAGCCATCTTCCAAGGATCGTAGCGTCATGAAAATTGGCAGCTGTATGTAGTTCTGATGACAATACAAGAATATGGTACTTTCGAACTGATCTGATGATGGAGTCGGAAGATATGATCTGGAACGTAATGATGGAGCATCGTATCATAGCTGTGTTTGGACTTGTTAGAAAAGTCTTGGAATGGACTTTGACCACGATTAGGTTTCAAGGTCTGATGATGTGGTTTGTACTTGCATTTATAAAAGCGTGTTTTAAATGTTTTTTTTAACTAATTATTTATATGGATTTATTCTTCATACCGAAACTGAATTGAAAATCATCTATTCCTACAGCTTTTTTTGGTTTCTGTAAAGCTAAAATAGTCTCTATTAATGTCCCTGGAAAAAACCTTATTTGTATACGTATTTTGCATCATGAGTGTTAACGCGGTATAGGACGTCAAATCAAATAAGCAACATAGCACCTGCTTCTATACATACGCGTTTTTTTTAACGTGCTGCATGAGTTGATTAAAACAAATGATCAAAATATTTCTAATAACGCTAAGTGCTAGTTACTATCGCCACGTGAATTACCCCCACAAAGCATTACCCTATCACCCCCCCCCCCCCCCTAATAAAAATCGGGTCAATTGCACCATCCTGTCGATTAACGCTTACGGCCTATTTAAACATTTTTACGGCCCACCTCGTCAAACTAATTAACCAAGCGATTATCTCTCACTGGTTTCCTAATTAACGATACGATCTCGCCGCATGCGCCCCTCCACGTTTTTCCTCGTGTAGCGGTTAGTAATGTTGCCGTTTATTTTTGAGCAGTAAAACCGCTAAGCGAACCGGCCTCTCTGCGTCGATCGTAAAGTTTTACAACTGAACAAAGGAAATTCTAGAGGCGAAGGAGGGGATTTTAATAGTACGGGAAATACCAATAAAAAATTGCATGCATGGACAAATGACACATTATTTTTATTGTGAAAACCATATAGCGAAATTCACGATGGGAAATATGTACACGAATAAGGTGTTATAAAATAATGTAAAACGGATTTTTCCGCGTAAAGTTTGGAGCACGAGGCGTTTCAACGCTGTTACAACCGCTATTGTGTAGGATAAACTACTCAGAGCAGAGTCCACTGAACAACAAGAATTTGGAGATGAGGGTACATTAACTGTAACGACCGATATGGACCCGTTCTAAGCATGGGAATGGTTCAGATTAAAGGAGCGTTCAAGAAAGAGTTATATGAGATTTAAAAAATTGACTCATATGAAATACATACTGGCAAGCATAGCTAATAACTACATCCATTATTATGTTCTTAAAAACCAAAAATTATTTTCTTTTGTCTTGTACAAATAAGGGTCATTTGTTTACTTACATCTTGTCGAAGCTTGTTCGCGAAAATGGAAAAAAATGAATTTTACGCGGTAATTAAATACCTCTGCTTGAAACATATTTGTACGGAGCCAGTATTTCAAGACTAACGATACATTAGGGGTTAATGCACCGCCGTACTCTACGGTTGCACGCTGGTGCGCTGAGTTTGAGCGTGGAAGAACTTTAACTAACCATGACCCTCGCTTGGGTCGCCTTAAGGCGACGGTCACTGAAGAAATGGGTAAAAGGCGAAAGATATTGTTGGTTTGTTTTATTGTTGAAGAAGTGAAGATTTTGAATGATAGTGAGCACATTTTTTGACTTGATCGCTTAAAGATGAAAGCGGTATCTTCACGCTGGACACCTAGAATGCTTATGGACACGCAGAAAAAACTAGACTGAAGATGTTACAACAGGATCCTGACCGCTTTTGTCTATTGAGCCAAAAGCGCTCAGGATCCGAAAGTTACGCATTGGCGTAACTTTGGACGCAACATGGCTTTACCATTATGATCCTGAAATAAAGCAATGGTTCATGACCTGGAAACGACTATGATCTCCAAGTACTAAAAAAATCCAGGCTATTTCATTCGTCGGTAATATCATGGGCTCTCTCTCTTCTGGAACAGTCGAGGGGTCGTGATGATTGAAGACCTGAAGTCTAATAGAAATTGATCTTACGAATTCCCCATTTTTCGCACCGCAACGAAAGTTATTCATGACATCATAAGCCTTTCCCTACCCTCTTCAATAAGTCTGTTGTTAATGCCACAACCTCCTTACGTTAGCTCCATTGATAAGCCCGGTCTTAAGTCGAACCAGGGTAACATCCAAGGGGGCAT